>CANSGD010001314.1:0-117357 GCA_947645195.1 Patellifolia procumbens
TACCTATTAAAGGAGTCAAAAATATATGGTAATTAAGCACAAAGAATGATTTGAAAGGTGTTCATTCACCACAAATCGCCTAAGAGACTATGACAGTTTTACCCTTTGATTTGAATTGAGTTTGATCCAAGGGCTTTATATGTTTTTAATTTATCTAATACCTATTCAATGACTCAAAAATATTTGGTAATTAATCACAACAAAATGATTTGAAAGGTTTTCATACAACACAAATCGCCTAAGAGACTATTACAGTATTACCCTTTGATATGAAATAAGTTTGATCCAAGCGATTCATATGATTGAAATATATCTAATACCTATTCAAGGAGTCAAAAATATATGGTAATTAACCACAAAGATAGATTAGAAAGGTGTTCATTCACCACAAATCGCCTAAGAGACTATGACGGTTTTACCCCTTTCATTTGAATTGAGTTTGATCCAAGGGCTTCATATGCTTTAAATACATCTAATACTTATTCAAGGACTAAAAATATTTGGTAATTATTCACTACTAAATGATTTGAAGGGTTTTCATACACCACAAATCGCCTAAGAGACTATGAGGGTTTTACCCTTTGATATAAAATAAGTTTGATCCAATGGCTTCATATGATTTAAATATATCTAATACCTATTCAAGGAGTCAAAAATATTTGGTAATTAAGCACAAAAAATGATTTAAACGGTATTCATACACCACAAATACCCTAAGAGAATATGACGATTTTACCCTTTGATTTGAATTGAGTTTGATCCAAGGACTTCACATGCTTTAAAAAGATCTAATACCGATTCAAGGACTCAAAAATATTTGGTAATTATTCCCAACAAAACGATTTGAAAGGTGTTCATTCACCACAAATCGCCCAAGAGACTATGACGGTTTTACCCTTTGACTTCAATTGAGGTTGATCCAAGGGCTTCATATGCTTTAAATATATCTAATACCTATTCAATGACTCAAAAATATTTGGTAATTATTCACAACAAAATGAATTGAAAGGTTTTCATACACCACAAAACGCCTAAGACTATGACAGTTTTACCCTTTGATATGAAATAAGTTTGATCCTAGCGCTTTATATGATTAAAATATATCTAATACCTATCCAAGGAGTCAAAAATATATTGTAATTAAGCACAAAAATAGATTTGAATGGTGTTCATTCACCACAAATCGCCTAAGAGACTATGATGGTTTTACCCTTTAATTTGAATTGAGTTTGATCCAAGGGCTTCATATGCTTAAATATATCTAAAATCTATGCACGGAATCAAAAATATTTGGTAATTATTCAAAACAAAATGATTCGAAAGGTGTTCATACACCACAAATCGCCTAAGAGACTCTGACGGTTTTACCTTTGATTTGAAATAAGTTTGATCCAAGGGCTTCGTATGATTGAAATATACCTAATGCCAATTCAAGGAGTCAAAAAAAATTTGTACTTAAGAAAAAAATGAATTGAAAGGTGTTCATACACCAAAAATCGCCTAAGAGACTATGACAATTTTATCCTTTGATTTGAATTGAGTTTGATCCAAGGGCTTCATATGCTTTTAACATGTATAATTCCAATTCAATGACTCAAACATATTTGGTAATTAATCACAACAAAATGATTTGAAAGGTTTCCATACACCACAAATCGCCTAAGAGACTATGATGGTTTTACCCTTTGATATGAATTAAGTTTGATCCAAGCGCTTCATATGATTGAAATATATCTAATACCTATTAAAGGAGTCAAAAATATATGGTAGTCAAGCACAAAGAATGATTTGAAAGGTGTTCATTCACCACAAATCGCCTAAGAGACTATGACTGTTTTACCCTTTGATTTGAATTGAGTTTGATCCAAGGGCTTTATATGCTTTAAATATATCTAATACTTATTCGAGGACTAAAAATATTTGGTAATTATCCACTACTAAATGATTTGAAGGGTTTTCTTATACCACAAATCGCCTAAGAGACTATGAGGGTTTTACCCTTTGATATGCAATAAGTTTGATCCAATTGCTTCATATGATTTAAATATATCTAATACCTATTCAAGGAGTCAAAAATATTTGGTAATTAAGCACAAAAAATGATTTAAACGGTATTCATACACCACAAATACCCTAAGAGAATATGACGGTTTTACCCTTTGATTTGAATTGAGTTTGATCCAAGGACTTCATATGCTTTAAAACGATCTAATACCGATTCAAGGACTCAAAAATATTTGGTAATTATTCCCAACAAAACGATTTGAAAGGTGTTCATTCACCACAAATCGCCCAAGAGACTATGACGGTTTTACCCTTTGACTTCAATTGAGTTTGATCCAAGGGCTTCATATGATTTAAATATATCTAATACCTATTCAATGACTCAAAAATATTTGGTAATTATTCACAACAAAATGAATTGAAAGGTTTTCATACACCACAAAACGCCTAAGACTATGACGGTTTTACCCTTTGATATGAAATAAGTTTGATCCTAGCGCTTTATATGATTAAAATATATCTAATACCTATCCAAGGAGTCAAAAATATATTGTAATTAAGCACAAAAATAGATTTGAATGGTGTTCATTCACCACAAATCGCCTAAGAGACTATGATGGTTTTACCCTTTAATTTGAATTGAGTTTGATGCAAGGGCTTCATATGCTTAAATATATCTAAAATCTATGCACGGAATCAAAAATATTTGGTAATTATTCAAAACAAAATGATTCGAAAGGTGTTCATACACCACAAATCGCCTAAGAGACTCTGACGGTTTTACCTTTGATTTGAAATAAGTTTGATCCAAGGGCTTCGTATGATTGAAATATACCTAATGCCAATTCAAGGAGTCAAAAAAATTTTGTACTTAAGAAAAAAAATGAATTGAAAGGTGTTCATACACCAAAAATCGCCTAAGAGACTATGACAATTTTATCCTTTGATTTGAATTGAGTTTGATCCAAGGGCTTCATATGCTTTTAACATGTATAACTCCAATTCAATGACTCAAACATATTTGGTAATTAATCACAACAAAATGATTTGAAAGGTTTCCATACACCACAAATCGCCTAAGTGACTATGATGGTTTTACCCTTTGATATGAATTAAGTTTGATCCAAGCGCTTCATATGATTGAAATATATCTAATACCTATTAAAGGAGTCAAAAATATATGGTAGTCAAGCACAAAGAATGATTTGAAAGGTGTTCATTCACCACAAATCGCCTAAGAGACTATGACTGTTTTACCCTTTGATTTGAATTGAGTTTGATCCAAGGGCTTTATATGCTTTAAATATATCTAATACTTATTCGAGGACTAAAAATATTTGGTAATTATTCACAATAAAATGATTTGAAAGGTTTTCTTATACCACAAATCGCCTAAGAGACTATGAGGGTTTTACCCTTTGATATGCAATAAGTTTGATCCAATTGCTTCATATGATTTAAATATATCTAATACCTATTCAAGGAGTCACAAAAATATGGTAGTTAAGCACAAAGAATGATTTGATAGGTGTTCATTCACCACAAATCGCCTAAGAGACTATGACTGTTTTACCCTTTGATTTGAATTGAGTTTGATCCAAGGACTTCATATGCTTTAAAAACATCTAATACCGATTCAAGGACTCAAAAATATTTGGTAATTATTCCCAACAAAACGATTTGAAAGGTGTTCATTCACCACAAATCGCCCAAGAGACTATGACGGTTTTACCCTTTGACCTCAATTGAGTTTGATCCAAGGGCTTCATATGCTTTAAATATATCTAATACCTATTCAATGACTCAAAAATATTTGGTAATTATTCACAACAAAATGAATTGAAAGGTTTTCATACACCACAAAACGCCTAAGACTATGACGGTTTTACCCTTTGATATGAAATAAGTTTGATCCTAGCGCTTTATATGATTAAAATATATCTAATACCTATCCAAGGAGTCAAAAATATATTGTAATTAAGCACAAAAATAGATTTGAATGGTGTTCATTCACCACAAATCGCCTAAGAGACTATGATGGTTTTACCCTTTAATTTGAATTGAGTTTGATCCAAGGGCTTCATATGCTTAAATATATCTAAAATCTATGCACGGAATCAAAAATATTTGGTAATTATTCAAAACAAAATGATTCGAAAGGTGTTCATACACCACAAATCGCCTAAGAGACTCTGACGGTTTTACCTTTGATTTGAAATAAGTTTGATCCAAGGGCTTCGTATGATTGAAATATACCTAATGCCAATTCAAGGAGTCAAAAAAATTTTGTACTTAAGAAAAAAAATGAATTGAAAGGTGTTCATACACCAAAAATCGCCTAAGAGACTATGACAATTTTATCCTTTGATTTGAATTGAGTTTGATCCAAGGGCTTCATATGCTTTTAACATGTATAATTCCAATTCAATGACTCAAACATATTTGGTAATTAATCACAACAAAATGATTTGAAAGGTTTCCATACACCACAAATCGCCTAAGAGACTATGATGGTTTTACCCTTTGATATGAATTAAGTTTGATCCAAGCGCTTCATATGATTGAAATATATCTAATACCTATTAAAGGAGTCAAAAATATATGGTAGTCAAGCACAAAGAATGATTTGAAAGGTGTTCATTCACCACAAATCGCCTAAGAGACTATGGCTGTTTTACCCTTTGATTTGAATTGAGTTTGATCCAAGGGCTTGATATGCTTTAAATATATCTAATACTTATTCGAGGACTAAAAATATTTGGTAATTATTCACAATAAAATGATTTGAAAGGTTTTCTTATACCACAAATCGCCTAAGAGACTATGAGGGTTTTACCCTTTGATATGCAATAAGTTTGATCCAATTGCTTCATATGATTTGAATATATCTTATACCTATTCAAGGAGTCACAAAAATATGGTAGTTAAGCACAAAGAATGATTTGATAGGTGTTCATTCACCACAAATCGCCTAAGAGACTATGACTGTTTTACCCTTTGATTTGAATTGAGTTTGATCCAAGGACTTCATATGCTTTAAAAACATCTAATACCGATTCAAGGACTCAAAAATATTTGGTAATTATTCCCAACAAAACGATTTGAAAGGTGTTCATTCACCACAAATCGCCCAAGAGACTATGACGGTTTTACCCTTTGACCTCAATTGAGTTTGATCCAAGGGCTTCATATGCTTTAAATATATCTAATACCTATTCAATGACTCAAAAATATTTGGTAATTATTCACAACAAAATGAATTGAAAGGTTTTCATACACCACAAAACGCCTAAGACTATGACGGTTTTACCCTTTGATATGAAATAAGTTTGATCCTAGCGCTTTATATGATTAAAATATATCTAATACCTATCCAAGGAGTCAAAAATATATTGTAATTAAGCACAAAAATAGATTTGAATGGTGTTCATTCACCACAAATCGCCTAAGAGACTATGATGGTTTTACCCTTTAATTTGAATTGAGTTTGATCCAAGGGCTTCATATGCTTAAATATATCTAAAATCTATGCACGGAATCAAAAATATTTGGTAATTATTCAAAACAAAATGATTCGAAAGGTGTTCATACACCACAAATCGCCTAAGAGACTCTGACGGTTTTACCTTTGATTTGAAATAAGTTTGATCCAAGGGCTTCGTATGATTGAAATATACCTAATGCAAATTCAAGGAGTCAAAAAAATTTTGTACTTAAGAAAAACAAATGAATTGAAAGGTGTTCATACACCAAAAATCGCCTAAGAGACTATGACAATTTTATCCTTTGATTTGAATTGAGTTTGATCCAAGGGCTTCATATTCTTTTAACATGTATAATTCCAATTCAATGACTCAAATATATTTGGTAATTAATCACAACAAAATTATTTGAAAGGTTTCCATACACCACAAATCGCCTAAGAGACTATGATGGTTTTACCCTTTGATATGAATTAAGTTTGATCCAAGCGCTTCATATGATTGAAATATATCTAATACCTATTAAAGGAGTCAAAAATATATGGTAGTCAAGCACAAAGAATGATTTGAAAGGTGTTCATTCACCACAAATCGCCTAAGAGACTATGACTGTTTTACCCTTTGATTTGAATTGAGTTTGATCCAAGGGCTTTATATGCTTTAAATATATCTAATACTTATTCGAGGACTAAAAATATTTGGTAATTATTCACAATAAAATGATTTGAAAGGTTTTCTTATACCACAAATCGCCTAAGAGACTATGAGGGTTTTACCCTTTGATATGCAATAAGTTTGATCCAATTGCTTCATATGATTTAAATATATCTAATACCTATTCAAGGAGTCACAAAAATATGGTAGTTAAGCACAAAGAATGATTTGATAGGTGTTCATTCACCACAAATCGCCTAAGAGACTATGACTGTTTTACCCTTTGATTTGAATTGAGTTTGATCCAAGGACTTCATATGCTTTAAAAACATCTAATACCGATTCAAGGACTCAAAAATATTTGGTAATTATTCCCAACAAAACGATTTGAAAGGTGTTCATTCACCACAAATCGCCCAAGAGACTATGACGGTTTTACCCTTTGACCTCAATTGAGTTTGATCCAAGGGCTTCATATGCTTTAAATATATCTAATACCTATTCAATGACTCAAAAATATTTGGTAATTATTCACAACAAAATGAATTGAAAGGTTTTCATACACCACAAAACGCCTAAGACTATGACGGTTTTACCCTTTGATATGAAATAAGTTTGATCCTAGCGCTTTATATGATTAAAATATATCTAATACCTATCCAAGGAGTCAAAAATATATTGTAATTAAGCACAAAAATAGATTTGAATGGTGTTCATTCACCACAAATCGCCTAAGAGACTATGATGGTTTTACCCTTTAATTTGAATTGAGTTTGATCCAAGGGCTTCATATGCTTAAATATATCTAAAATCTATGCACGGAATCAAAAATATTTGGTAATTATTCAAAACAAAATGATTCGAAAGGTGTTCATACACCACAAATCGCCTAAGAGACTCTGACGGTTTTACCTTTGATTTGAAATAAGTTTGATCCAAGGGCTTCGTATGATTGAAATATACCTAATGCAAATTCAAGGAGTCAAAAAAATTTTGTACTTAAGAAAAAACAAATGAATTGAAAGGTGTTCATACACCAAAAATCGCCTAAGAGACTATGACAATTTTATCCTTTGATTTGAATTGAGTTTGATCCAAGGGCTTCATATGCTTTTAACATGTATAATTCCAATTCAATGACTCAAATATATTTGGTAATTAATCACAACAAAATTATTTGAAAGGTTTCCATACACCACAAATCGCCTAAGAGACTATGATGGTTTTACCCTTTGATATGAATTAAGTTTGATCCAAGCGCTTCATATGATTGAAATATATCTAATACCTATTAAAGGAGTCAAAAATATATGGTAGTCAAGCACAAAGAATGATTTGAAAGGTGTTCATTCACCACAAATCGCCTAAGAGACTATGACTGTTTTACCCTTTGATTTGAATTGAGTTTGATCCAAGGGCTTGATATGCTTTAAATATATCTAATACTTATTCGAGGACTAAAAATATTTGGTAATTATTCACAATAAAATGATTTGAAAGGTTTTCTTATACCACAAATCGCCTAAGAGACTATGAGGGTTTTACCCTTTGATATGAATTAAGTTTGATCCAATTGCTTCATATGATTTAAATATATCTAATACCTATTCAAGGAGTCACAAAAATATGGTAGTTAAGCACAAAGAATGATTTGAAAGGTGTTCATTCACTACAAATCGCCTAAGAGACTATGATTGTTTTACCCTTTGATTTGAATTGAGTTTGATCCAAGGACTTCTTATGCTTTAAAAAGATCTAATACCTATTCAAGGGCTACAAAATATTTGGTAATTATTCACAAGAAAATGATTTGAAAGGTTTTCATACACCATAAATCGCCTAAGAGACTATGACAGTTTTACCCTTTGATTTGAATTGAGTTTGATCCAAGGGCTTTATATGCTTTTAATATATCTAATACCTATTCAATGACTCAAAAATATTTGGTAATTAATCAAAACAAAATGATTTGAAAGTTTTCATACACCACAAATTGCCTAAGGGACTATGACGGTTTTACCCTTTGATATGAGTTAAGTTTGATCCAAGCGCTTCTTATGATTGAAATATATATAATACTTCCTCTGTTTAACAATAGATGCATCATTTGTACTTTTCACACTTTCCAATGCATTATTTCCAACATTAATATCTTTAATTATCAATAAGTAAAAATAATAAAAAGAGCATAATAAAAAATACATACTAAGACGAATCTAACAAGATCTCACATGATTATGTTTTTTCAAAATTGTAAATCGCCAAAGTGAATCAAACTCTAATCTGTGAAGAGTGCACTATATGGAAATGTTGCATCTATTGTGAAACAGAGGTAGTACCTATTAAAGGAGTCAAAAATATATGGTAATTAAGCACAAAGAATGATTTGAAAGGTGTTCATTCACCACAAATCGCCTAAGAGACTATGACAGTTTTTACCCTTTGATTTGAATTGAGTTTGATCCAAGGGCTTCATATGTTTTTAATTTATCTAATACCTATTCAATGACTCAAAAATATTTGGTAATTAATCACAACAAAATGATTTGAAAGGTTTTCATACAACACAAATCGCCTAAGAGACAATTACAGTATTACCCTTTGATATGAAATAAGTTTGATCCAAGTGCTTCATATGATTGAAATATATCTAATACCTATTGAATGAGTCAAAATTATATGGTAATTAACCAGAAAGATAGATTAGAAAGGTGTTCATTCACCACAAATCGCCTAAGAGACTATGACAGTTTTACCCTTTCATTTGAATTGAGTTTGATCAGAGGGCTTCATATGCTTTAAATACATCTAATACCTATTCAAGGACTAAAAATATTTGGAAATTATTCACAACTAAATGATTTGAATGGTTTTCATACACCACAAATCGCCTAAGAGACTATGAGGGTTTTACCCTTTGATATGAAATAAGTTTGATCCAATGGATTCATATGATTTAAATATATCTAATACCTATTCAAGTATTCAAAAATATTTGGTAATTAGGCACAAAAAATGATTTGAAAGGTGTTCATACACCATTAATCCCCTAAGAGAATATGATGGTTTTATCCTTTGATTTGAATTGAGTTTTATCCAAGGACTTCATATGCTTTAAAAAGATCTAATACCGATTCAAGGACTCAAAAATATTTGGTAATTATTCACAACAGAATGATTTGAAAGGTTTTCATACACCATAAATCGCCTAAGAGACTATGACGGTTTTACCCTTTGATATGAAATAATTTTGATCCAACGGCTTCATATGCTCTAAATATATCTAATACCATTAAAAGACTCAAAAATATTTGGTAATTATTCACAACAAAATGATTTGAAAGGTCTTCATACACCACAAATCGCCTAAGAGACTATGATGGTTTTACCCTTTAATTTGAATGGAGTTTGATCCAAGGGCTTCATATGATTAAATATATCTAATACCTATTCAAGGAGTCAAAAATATTTGGTAATTAAGCACAAAAAATGATTTGAAAGGTGTTCATACACCACAAATCCCCTAAGAGAATATGACGGTTTTACCCTTTGATTTGAATTGAGTTTGATCCAAGGACTTCATATACTTTGAAAAGATCTAATACCTATTCAAGGACTCAAAAATATTTGGTAATTATTCACAAGAAAATGATTTGAAAGGTTTTCATACATCATAAATCGCCTAAGAGACTATGACTGTTTTACCCTTTGATTTGAATTGAGTTTGATCCAAGGGCTTTATATGCTTTAAATATATCGAATACTTATTCGAGGACTAAAAATATTTGGTAATTATTCACAATAAAATGATTTGAAAGGTTTTCTTATACCACAAATCGCCTAAGAGACTATGAGGGTTTTACCCTTTGATATGCAATAAGTTTGATCCAATTGCTTCATATGATTTAAATATATCTAATACCTATTCAAGGAGTCACAAAAATATGGTAGTTAAGCACAAAGAATGATTTGATAGGTGTTCATTCACCACAAATCGCCTAAGAGACTATGACTGTTTTACCCTTTGATTTGAATTGAGTTTGATCCAAGGACTTCATATGCTTTAAAAACATCTAATACCGATTCAAGGACTCAAAAATATTTGGTAATTATTCCCAACAAAACGATTTGAAAGGTGTTCATTCACCACAAATCGCCCAAGAGACTATGACGGTTTTACCCTTTGACCTCAATTGAGTTTGATCCAAGGGCTTCATATGCTTTAAATATATCTAATACCTATTCAATGACTCAAAAATATTTGGTAATTATTCACAACAAAATGAATTGAAAGGTTTTCATACACCACAAAACGCCTAAGACTATGACGGTTTTACCCTTTGATATGAAATAAGTTTGATCCTAGCGCTTTATATGATTAAAATATATCTAATACCTATCCAAGGAGTCAAAAATATATTGTAATTAAGCACAAAAATAGATTTGAATGGTGTTCATTCACCACAAATCGCCTAAGAGACTATGATGGTTTTACCCTTTAATTTGAATTGAGTTTGATCCAAGGGCTTCATATGCTTAAATATATCTAAAATCTATGCACGGAATCAAAAATATTTGGTAATTATTCAAAACAAAATGATTCGAAAGGTGTTCATACACCACAAATCGCCTAAGAGACTCTGACGGTTTTACCTTTGATTTGAAATAAGTTTGATCCAAGGGCTTCGTATGATTGAAATATACCTAATGCAAATTCAAGGAGTCAAAAAAATTTTGTACTTAAGAAAAAACAAATGAATTGAAAGGTGTTCATACACCAAAAATCGCCTAAGAGACTATGACAATTTTATCCTTTGATTTGAATTGAGTTTGATCCAAGGGCTTCATATGCTTTTAACATGTATAATTCCAATTCAATGACTCAAATATATTTGGTAATTAATCACAACAAAATTATTTGAAAGGTTTCCATACACCACAAATCGCCTAAGAGACTATGATGGTTTTACCCTTTGATATGAATTAAGTTTGATCCAAGCGCTTCATATGATTGAAATATATCTAATACCTATTAAAGGTGTCAAAAATATATGGTAGTCAAGCACAAAGAATGATTTGAAAGGTGTTCATTCACCACAAATCGCCTAAGAGACTATGACTGTTTTACCCTTTGATTTGAATTGAGTTTGATCCAAGGGCTTGATATGCTTTAAATATATCTAATACTTATTCGAGGACTAAAAATATTTGGTAATTATTCACAATAAAATGATTTGAAAGGTTTTCTTATACCACAAATCGCCTAAGAGACTATGAGGGTTTTACCCTTTGATATGAAATAAGTTTGATCCAATTGCTTCATATGATTTAAATATATCTAATACCTATTCAAGGAGTCACAAAAATATGGTAGTTAAGCACAAAGAATGATTTGAAAGGTGTTCATTCACCACAAATCGCCTAAGAGACTATGATTGTTTTACCCTTTGATTTGAATTGAGTTTGATCCAAGGACTTCATATGCTTTAAAAAGATCTAATACCTATTCAAGGGCTACAAAATATTTGGTAATTATTCACAAGAAAATGATTTGAAAGGTTTTCATACACCATAAATCGCCTAAGAGACTATGACAGTTTTACCCTTTGATTTGAATTGAGTTTGATCCAAGGGCTTTATATGCTTTTAATATATCTAATACCTATTCAATGACTCAAAAATATTTGGTAATTAATCAAAACAAAATGATTTGAAAGTTTTCATACACCACAAATTGCCTAAGGGACTATGACGGTTTTACCCTTTGATATGAGTTAAGTTTGATCCAAGCGCTTCTTATGATTGAAATATATATAATACTTCCTCTGTTTAACAATAGATGCATCATTTGTACTTTTCACACTTTCCAATGCATTATTTCCAACATTAATATCTTTAATTATCAATAAGTAAAAATAATAAAAAGAGCATAATAAAAAATACATACTAAGACGAATCTAACAAGATCTCACATGATTATGTTTTTTCAAAATTGTAAATCGCCAAAGTGAATCAAACTCTAATCTGTGAAGAGTGCACTATATGGAAATGTTGCATCTATTGTGAAACAGAGGTAGTACCTATTAAAGGAGTCAAAAATATATGGTAATTAAGCACAAAGAATGATTTGAAAGGTGTTCATTCACCACAAATCGCCTAAGAGACTATGACAGTTTTTACCCTTTGATTTGAATTGAGTTTGATCCAAGGGCTTCATATGTTTTTAATTTATCTAATACCTATTCAATGACTCAAAAATATTTGGTAATTAATCACAACAAAATGATTTGAAAGGTTTTCATACAACACAAATCGCCTAAGAGACAATTACAGTATTACCCTTTGATATGAAATAAGTTTGATCCAAGTGCTTCATATGATTGAAATATATCTAATACCTATTGAATGAGTCAAAATTATATGGTAATTAACCAGAAAGATAGATTAGAAAGGTGTTCATTCACCACAAATCGCCTAAGAGACTATGACAGTTTTACCCTTTCATTTGAATTGAGTTTGATCAGAGGGCTTCATATGCTTTAAATACATCTAATACCTATTCAAGGACTAAAAATATTTGGAAATTATTCACAACTAAATGATTTGAATGGTTTTCATACACCACAAATCGCCTAAGAGACTATGAGGGTTTTACCCTTTGATATGAAATAAGTTTGATCCAATGGATTCATATGATTTAAATATATCTAATACCTATTCAAGTATTCAAAAATATTTGGTAATTAGGCACAAAAAATGATTTGAAAGGTGTTCATACACCATTAATCCCCTAAGAGAATATGATGGTTTTATCCTTTGATTTGAATTGAGTTTTATCCAAGGACTTCATATGCTTTAAAAAGATCTAATACCGATTCAAGGACTCAAAAATATTTGGTAATTATTCACAACAGAATGATTTGAAAGGTTTTCATACACCATAAATCGCCTAAGAGACTATGACGGTTTTACCCTTTGATATGAAATAATTTTGATCCAACGGCTTCATATGCTCTAAATATATCTAATACCATTAAAAGACTCAAAAATATTTGGTAATTATTCACAACAAAATGATTTGAAAGGTCTTCATACACCACAAATCGCCTAAGAGACTATGATGGTTTTACCCTTTAATTTGAATGGAGTTTGATCCAAGGGCTTCATATGATTAAATATATCTAATACCTATTCAAGGAGTCAAAAATATTTGGTAATTAAGCACAAAAAATGATTTGAAAGGTGTTCATACACCACAAATCCCCTAAGAGAATATGACGGTTTTACCCTTTGATTTGAATTGAGTTTGATCCAAGGACTTCATATACTTTGAAAAGATCTAATACCTATTCAAGGACTCAAAAATATTTGGTAATTATTCACAAGAAAATGATTTGAAAGGTTTTCATACATCATAAATCGCCTAAGAGACTATGACAGTTTTACCCTTTGATTTGAATTGAGTTTGATTCAAGGCTTCATAAGCTTTTAATATATCTAATACCTATTCAATTACTCAAAAATATTTGGTAATTAATCAAAACAAAATGGTTTGATAGGTTTTCATACACCACAAATCGCCTAAGTGACTATGACGGTTTTACCCTTTGATATGAATTAAGTTTGATCCAAGCGCTTCTTATGATTGAAACATATATAATACTTCCTCTGTTTCACAATAGATGCATCATTTGTACTTTTCACGCTTGCCAATGCATTATTTCCAACATTAATATCTTTAATTATCAATAAATAGAAATAATAAAAAGAGGATATTAAACAAATACATATTAAGACGAATTTAACAAGATCTCACATGATTATGTTTTTTCAAAACTGTAAATCGCCAAAGGGAATCAAAGTCTAATATGTGAATAGTGCATAATATGGAAATGTTGCATCTGGTGTGAAACGGAGGTAGTACCTATTAAAGGATTAAAAAATATATGGTAATTAAGCACAAAGAATGATTTGAAAGGTGTTCATTCACCACAAATCGCCTAAGAGACTATGACAGTTTTTACCCTTTGATTTGAATTGAGTTTGATCCAAGGGCTTCATATGTTTTTAATTTATCTAATACCTATTCAATGACTCAAAAATATTTGGTAATTAATCACAACAAAATGATTTGAAAGGTTTTCATACAACATAAATCGCCTAAGAGACAATTACAGTATTACCCTTTGATATGAAATAAGTTTGATCCAAGTGCTTCATATGATTGAAATATATCTAATACCTATTGAAGGAGTCAAAATTATATGGTAATTAACCACAAAGATAGATTAGAAAGGTGTTCATTCACCACAAATCGCCTAAGAGACTATGACGGTTTTACCCTTTCATTTGAATTGAGTTTGATCCAAAGGCTTCATATGCTTTAAATACATCTAATACTTATTCAAGGACTAAAAATATTTGGTAATTATTCACTACTAAATGATTTGAATGGTTTTCATACACCACAAATCGCCTAAGAGACTATGAGGGTTTTACCCTTTGATATGAAATAAGTTTGATCAAATGGCTTCATATGATTTAAATATATCTAATACCTATTCAATGAGTCAAAAATATTTGGTTATTAAGCACAAAAAATGATTTACAAGGTCTTCATACACCACAAATACCCTAAGAGAATATGACGGTTTTACCCTTTGATTTGAATTGAGTTTGATCCAAGGACTTTATATGCTTTAAAAAGATCTAATACTGATTCAAGGACTCAAAAATATTTGGTAATATTCACAAGAAATTGATTTGAAAGGTTTTCATACACCATAAATCGCCTAAGAGACTCTGACAGTTTTACCCTTTGATTTGAATTGAGTTTGATCCAAGGGCTTCTTCATATGCTTTTAATATATCTAATACCTATTCAAGGACTCAAAAATATTTGGTAATTAATCAAAACAAAATGATTTGAATGGTTTTCATACACCACAAATCGCCTAAGAGACTATGACGGTTTTACCCTTTGATGTGAATTAAGTTTGATCCAAGCGCTTCTTATGATTGAAATATATATAATACTTCCTCTGTTTCACAGTAGATGCATCGTTTGTACTTTTCACGCTTGCCAATGCATTATTTCCAACATTAATATCTTTAATTATCAATAAGTAAAAATAATAAAAGGAGGATATTAATAAAATACATACTAAGACGAATCTAAAAAAATCTCACATGATTATCTTTTTTAAAAACTGTAAATCGCCAAAGCGAATCAAAGTCTAATCTGTATATAGTGCAGAATATGGTAATGTTGCATCTATTGTGAAACGGAGGTAGTACCTATTAAAGGAGTCAAAAATATATGGTAATTAAGCACAAAGAATGATTTGAAAGGTGTTCATTCACCACAAATCGCCTAAGAGACAATGACGGTTTTACCCTTTGATTTGAATTGAGTTTGATCCAAGGGCTTCATATGATTTACATATATCTAATACTTATTCAAGGACTAAAAAAATTTGGTAATTATTCACAATAAAATGATTTGAAAGGTTTTCATATACCACAAATCGCCTATGAGACTATGAGGGTTTTACCCTTTGATATGAAATAAGTTTGATCCAATGGCTTCATATGATTTAAATATATCTAATACCTATTCAAAGAGTCAAAAATATTTTGTAATTAAGCACAAAAAATGATTTGAAAGGTGTTCATACACCACAAATCCCCTAAGAGAATATGACGGTTTTACCCTTTGATTTGATTTGAGTTTGATCCAAGAACTTCATATGATTTAGAAAGATCTAATACCTACTCAAGGACTTCAAAATATTTGGTAATTATTCACAAGAAATTGATTTAAAAGGTTTTCATACACCATAAATCGCCTAAGAGACTATGACAGTTTTACCCTTTGATTTGAATTGAGTTGGATCCAAGGGCTTCATATGCATTTAATAGATCTAATACTTATTTTATGACTCAAAAATATTTGGTAATTAATCACAACAAAATGATTTGAAAGGTTTTCATTCACCACAAATTGCATAAGAGACTATGACGGTTTTACCCTTTGATATGAATTAAGTTTGATCCAAGCGCTTCATATGATTGAAATGTATCTAATCCCAATTAAAGGAGTCAAAAATATATGGTAATTAAGCACAAAGAATGATTTTAAAGGTGTTCATTCACCACAAATCGCCAATGAGACTAAGACGGTTTTACCCTTTTATTTGAATTGCGTTTGATCCAAGGGCTTCATATGCTTTAAATATATCTAATACTTATTCAAGGACTAAAAATATTTGGTAATTATTCACAATAAAATGATTTGAAAGGTTTTCATATACCACAAATCGCCTAAGAGACTATGAAGGTTTTACCCTTTGACTTCAATTGAGTTTGATCCAAGGGCTTCATATGCTTTAAATATATCTAATACCTATTCAATGACTCAAAAATATTTGGTAATTATTCACAACAAAATGAATTGAAAGGTTTTCATACACCACAAATCGCCTGAGACTATGACGGTTTTACCCTTTGATATGAAATAAGTTTGATCCAAGCTCTTTATATGATTAAAATATATCTAATACCTATCCAAGGAGTCAAAAATATATTGTAATTAAGCACAAAAAAAGATTTGAATGGTGTTCATTCACGACAAATCGCCTAAGAGACTATGAAGGTTTTACCCTTTATTTTGAATTAAGTTTGGTCCAAGGACTTCATATTCCTAAATATATCTGAAATCTATGCACGGAATCAAAAATATTTGGTAATTATTCAAAACAAAATGATTCGAAAGCTGTTCATACACCACAAATCGCCTAAGAGACTCTTACGGTCTTACCCTTTGATTTGAGATAAGTTTGATCCAAGGGCTTCATATGATTGAAATATACCTAATACCAATTCAAGGATTCAAAAATATTTTGTACTTAAGAAAAAAAATGATTTGAAAGGTGTTCATACATCAAAAATCGCCTAAGAGACTATGACAGTTTTACCCTTTGATTTGAATTGAGTTTGATCCAAGGGCTTCATATGCTTTTAATATGTATAATACCAATTCACTGACTCAAAAATATTTGGTAATTAATCACAACAAAATGATTTGAAAGGTTTTCATACACCACAAATCACCTAAGAGACTATGACAGTTTTACCCTTTGATATGAATTAAGTTTGATCCTAGCGCTTCATATGATTGAAATATATCTAATACCTATGAAAGGAGTCAAAAATATATGGTAATTAAGCACAAAGAATGATTTGAAAGGTGTTCATTCACCACAAATCGCCTAAGAGACTATGACGGTTTTACTCTTTGATTTGAATTGAGTTTGATCCAAGGGCTTCATATGCTTTAAATATATCTAATACTTATTCAAGGACTAAAAATATTTGGTAAGTATTCACAATAAAATAATTTGAAAGGTTTTCATATACCACAAATCGCCTAAGAGACTATGAGGGTTTTACCATTTGATATGAAATAAGTTTGATCCAATGGCTTCATATGATTTAAATATATCTAATACCTATTCAAGTAGTCAAAAATATTTGGTAATTAAGCACAAAAAATGATTTGAAAGGTGTTCATACACCACAAATCCCCTAAGAGAATATGACGATTTTACCCTTTGATTTGAATTGAGTTTGATCCAAGGACTTCATATGCTTTAAAAAGATCAAACACCTATTCAAGGACTCAAAAATATTTGGTAATTATTCACAACAAAATGATTTGAAAGGTTTTCATACACCATAAATCGCCTAAGAGACTATGACGATTTTACCCTTTGATATCAATTAAGTTTGATCCAAGCGCTTCATATGATTGAAATATATCTAATACCTATTCAAGGAGTCAAAAATATTTGGCAATTATTCACAACAAAATGATTCCTAAGGTGTTCATACACCACAAATCGCCTAAGAGACTATGACGGTTTTACCCTTTGATTTGAAATAAGTTTGATCCAAGGGCTTCAATTGATTGAAATATACCTAATACCAATTCAAGGAGTCAAAATATGTTGCAATTAAGCATAATAAATGATTTGAAACATGTTCATACACAAAAAATCGCCTAAGAGACTATGACGGTTTTACCCTTTGATTTGAATTGAGTTTGATCCAAGAGCTTCATATGCTTTTAAAAGATCTAATACCTATTCAAGGACTCAAAAATATTTGGTAATAATTCCCAACATAATGATTTGAAAGGTGTTCATTCACCACAAATCGCCTAAGAGACTATGACGGTTTTCCATCTGATTTGAATTGAGTTTTATCCAAGGGCATCATATGCTTTAAATATATCTAATACCTATTCAAGAACTCATAAATATTTGGTAATTATTCACAACAAAATGATTTGAAAGGTTTTCATACCCCATAAATCGCCTAAGAGACTATGACGGTTTTACCCTTTGATTTGAATTGAGTTTGATCCAAGAGCTTCATATGGTTTAAATATATCGAATACCTATTCAAGGACTAAAAATATTTGGAAATTATTCACAACAAAATGATTTGAAAGGTTTTCGCACACCACAAATCGCCTAAGAGACTATGAGGGTTTTACCCTTTGATATGAATTAAGTTTGATCCAAGCGCTTGATATGATTTAAATATATCTAATACCTATTCTAGGAGTCAAAAATATATGGTAATTAAGCACAAAAAATGATTTGAAAAGTGTTCATACACCACAAATCCCCTAAGATACTATGACCGTTTTACTCTTTGATTTGAAATGAGTTTGATCCAATCGCTTGATATGCTTTAAATATATCTAATAACTATTCAAGGAGTCAAAAATATATGGTAATTAAGCACAAAAAATGATTCGAAAGGTCTTACTACACCACAAATCCCCTAAGAGACTATGACGGTTTTACTCTTTGATTTGAATTGAGTTTGATCCAAGGACTTCATATGCTTTAAAAAGATGTAATACCTATTAAATGACTCAAAAATATTTGGTAATTAATCATAACAAAATGATTTGAAAGGTTTTCAGACACCACAAATCGCCTAAGAGACTATGACGGTTTAACCCTTTGATATGAAATAAGTTTGATCCAAGCGCTTCATATGATTAAAATATATCTAATACCTATTCAAGGAGTCAAAAATATATGGTAATTAAGCACAAAGAATTTATTTGAAAGGTGTTCATTCACCACAAATCGCCTAAGAGACTATGACGGTTTTACACATTGATTTGAATTGAGTTTGATCAAAGGGCTTCATCTGGTTTAAATATATAGAATACCTAATCAAGGAATAAACATATTTGGTAATTATTCAGAACAAAATTATTTGAAAGGTTTTCATACACCACAAATCGCCAAAGAGACTATTAGGGTTTTACCCATTGATATGAAATAAGTTTGATCCAATCGCTTGGTATGATTTAAATATATATAATACCTATTCAAGGAGTCAAAGATATTTTGTAATTAAGCACAAAAAATGATTTGAAAGGTGTTCATACACCACAAATCCCGTAAGAGACTATGATGGTTTTACCCTTTGATTTTAATTGAGTTGGATCAAAGGACTTCATATGCTTTAAAAAGATGTAATATCTATTCAAGGACTCAAAAATATTTGGTAATTATTCCCAACAAAATGATTTGAAAGGTGTTCATTCACTACAAATCGCCTAAGAGACTATGACGGTTTTACCCTTTGATTTGAATTAAGTTTTATCCAAGGGCTTCATCTGCTTTAAATATATCTAATACCTATTCAAGGACTCAAAAATATTTTGCAATTATTCACAACCAAATGATTCCTAAGGTGTTCATACACCACAAATCGCCTAAGAGACTATGACGGTTTTACCCTTTGATTTGAAATAAGTTTGATCCAAGGGCTTCATATGATTTAAATATACCTAATACCAATTCAAGGAGTCAAAATATGTTGCAATTAAGCATAATAAATGATTTGAAACGTGTTCATACAGAAAAAATCGCCTAAGAGACTACGACGGTTTTACCCTTTGATTTGAATTGAGTTTGATCCAAGAGCTTCATATGCTTTTAAAAGATCTAATACCTATTCAAGGACGCAAAAATATTTGGTAATTATTCCCAACAAAATGATTTGAAAGGTGTTCATTCACCACAAATCGCCTAAGAGACTATCACGGTTTTCCATCTTATTTGAATTGAGTTTTATCCAAGGGCATCATATGCTTTAAATATATCTAATACCTATTCAAGAACTCATAAATATTTTGTAATTATTCACAACAAAATGATTTGAAAGGTTTTCATACCTCATAAATTGCCTAAGAGACTATGATGGTTTTACCCTTTGATTTGAATTGAGTTTGATCCAAGAGCTTCATATGGTTTAAATATATCGAATACCTATTCAAGGACTAAAAATATTTGGAAATTATTCACAACAAAATGATTTGAAAGGTTTTCACACACCACAAATCGCCTAAGAGACTATGAGGGTTTTACCCTTTGATATGAATTAAGTTTGATCCAAGCGCTTGATATGATTTAAATATATCTAATACCTATTCAACGAGTCAAAAATATATGGTAATTAAGCACAAAAAATGATTTGAAAGGTGTTCATACACCACAAATCCCCTAAGATACTATGACGGTTTTACTCTTTGATTTGAAATGAGTTTGATCAATTCGCTTTATATGATTTAAATATATCTAATAACTATTCAAGGAGTCAAAAATATTTTGTAATTATTCACAACAAAATGATTTGAAAGGTTTCATACCCCATAAATCGCCTAAGAGACTATGACGGTTTTACCCTTTGATTTGAATTGAGTTTGATCTAAGAGCTTCATATGGTTTAAAAAGATGTAATACCTATTAAATGACTCAAAAATATTTGGTAATTAATCACAACAAAATGATTAGAAAGGTTTTCACACACCACAAATCGCCTAAGAGACTATGAGGGTTTTACCCTTTGATATGAATTAAGTTTGATCCAAGCTCTTGATATGATTTAAATATATCTAATACCTATTCAAGGAGTCAAAAATATATGGTAATTAAGCACAAAGAATTTATTTGAAAGGTGTTCATTCACCACAAATCGCTTAAGAGTCTATGACGGTTTTACCCTTTGATTTGAATTGAGTTTGATCAAAGGGCTTCATCTGGTTTAAATATATCGAATACCTATTCAAGGACTAAATATATTTGGTAATTATTCGACAAAATTATTTGAAAGGTTTTCATACACCACAAATCGCCTAAGAGACTATTAGGGTTTTACCCATTAATATGAAATAAGTTTGATCCAATCGCTTGATATGATTTAAATATATATAATACCTATTCAAGGAGTCAAAGATATTTGGTAATTAAGCACAAAAAAATGATTTGAAAGGTGTTCATACACCACAAATCCCCTAGGAAACAATGATGGTTTTACCCTTTGATTTGAATTGAGTTGGATCCAAGGACTTCATATGCTTTAAAAAGATGTAATACCTATTCAAGAACTCAAAAATATTTGGTAATTATACCCAACAAAATGATTTGAAAGGTGTTCATTCACCACAAATCGCCTAAGAGACTATGAAGGTTTTACCCTTTGATTTGAATTAAGTTTTATCCAAGGGCTTCACCTGCTTTAAATATATCTAATACCTATTCAACGACTCAAAAATATTTTGTAATTATTCACAACAAAATGATTTGCAAGGTTTTCATACACCATAAATCGCCTGGAGACTATGACGGTTTTACCTTTTGATATGAAATAATTTTGATCCAACGGCTTCATACGCTCTAAATATATCAAATACCTATTCAAAGACTCAAAAATATTTGTTAATTATTCAACAAAATTATTTGAATAGTCTTCATACACCACAAATCGCCTAAGAGACTATGATGGTTTTACCCTTTAATTTGAATTTAGTTTGATCCAAGGGCTTCATATGCTTAAATATATCTAATACCTATTCAAGGACTCAAAAATGTTTGGCAATGATTCACAACAAAATGATTCCAAAGGTGTTCATACACCACAAATCGCCTAAGACACTTTGACGGTTTTACCCTTTGATTTGAAATAAGTTTGATCCAAGGGCTTCATATGATTGAAATATACCTAATACCAATTCAAGGAGTCAAAATATGTTGCAATTAAGCATAATAAATAATTTGAAAGGTTTTCATACACAAAAAATCGCCTAAGAAACTATGGCGGTTTTACCCTTTAATTTGAATTGAGTTTGATCAAAGAGCTTCATATGCTTTTAAAAGATATAATACCTATTAAAGGAGTAAAAAATATTTGGTAATTATTCCCAACAAAACGATTTGAAAGGTGTTCATTCACCACAAAACGCCTGTGAGACTATGAGGGTTTTCCATTTGATTTGAATTGAGTTTTATCCAAGGGCATCATATGCTTTAAATATATCTAATACCTATTCAAGGACTCAAGAATATTTGGTAATTATTCACAACAAAATGATTTGAAAGGTTTTCATACCCCACAAATCGCCTAAGAGACTATGACGGTTTTACCCTTTGATATGAAATAAGTTTGATCAAACGGCTTCATATGCTCTAAATATATCTAATACCTATTCAAAGACTCAAAAATATTTGGTAATTATACACAACAAAATGAATGGAAAGGTTTTCATACACCATAAATCGCCTAAGAGACTATAACGGATTTACCCTTTGATCTGAAATAATTTTATCCAAGCACTTTATATGATCGAAATATATCTAATACCTATCCAAGGAGTCAAAAATATATGGTAATTAAGCACAAAAAATGATTTGAAAGGTGTTTATTCACCACAAATCGCCTAAGAGACTATGATGGTTTTACCCTTTAATTTGCGTTGAGTTTGATCCAAGGGGTTCATTTGCTTAAATATATTAAAAACCTATTCACAGACTCAAAAATATTTGCTAATTATTCACAACAAAATGATTCGAAAGGTGTTCATACACCACAAATCGCCTTAGAGACTCTGACGGTTTTACCCTTTGATTTGAAATAAGTTTGAACCAAGGGCTTCATATGATTGAAATATACCTAATACCAATTCAAGGGGTCAAAAATTATTTGTACTTAAGAACAAAAATTATTTGAAAGGTGTTCATACACCAAAAATCGCCTAAGAGACTATCACAGTTTTACCCTTTGATTTGAATTGAGTTTGTTTCAAGGGCTTCAATTGCTTTTAATATATGTAATACCTATGCAATGACTCAAAATTTTTTGGTAAATAATCACAAAAAAATGATTTGAAAGGTTTTCATACACCACAAATCGCCTAAGAGACTATGACGGTTTTACCCTTTGATATGAAATAAGTTTTATCCAAGCATTGAAATATATCTAATACCTATTCAAGGAGTGAAAAATATATGGTAATTAAGCACAAAGAATGATTTGAAAGGTGTTCATTCACCACAAATCGCCTAAGAGACTATGATGGTTTAACCCTTTGATTTGAATTGAGTTTGATCCGAGGGCTTCATATGCTTTAAATATATCTAATACTTATTCAAGGACTAAAAATATTTGGTAATTATTCACAACAAAATGATTTGAAAGGTTTTCATACACAAAAAATCGCCTAAGAGACTATAAGGGTTTTACCCTTTCATATGAAATAAGTTTGATTCAATGGCTTCATATGATTTAAATTTATCTAATACATATTCAAGGAGTCAAAAATATTTGGTAATTAAGCACAAAAAATGATTTGAAAGGTGTTCATACACCAGAAATCCCCTAAGAGAATATGACGGTTTTACCCTTTGATTTGAATTGGGTTTGATCCAAGGACTTCATATGCTTTAAAAGATCTAATACATATTAAAGAAATCAAAAATATTTGGTAATTATTCCCAACAAAATGATTTGAAAGGTGTTCATTCACCACAAATCGCCTAAGAGACTATGATGGTTTTATCCTTTGACTTGAATTGAGTTTTATCCAAGGGCTTCATATGCTTTAAATATATCTAATACCTATTCAATGACTCAAAAATATTTGGTAATTATTCGCAACAAAATGATTTGAAAGGTTTTCATACACCATAAATCGCCTAAGAGACTATGACGATTTTACCCTTTGATATGAAATAAGTTTTATCCAACGGCTTCCTATGATCTAAATATATCTAATACCTATTAAAGGACTAAAAAATATTTGGTAATTATTCACAACAAAATGATTTGAAAGGTGTTCATACACCACAAATCGAGTAAGAGACTATGATGGTTTTACCCATTAATTTGAATTGAGTTTGATCCAAGGGATCATATGCTTAAATTTATCTAATAACTATTCAAGGACCCAAAAATATTTGGTATATATTCATAACAAAATAATTCAAAAGGTGTTCATACACCACAAATTGCCTAAGAAACTATGGCGATTTTACCCTTTGATTTGAAATAAGTTTGATCCAAGGGCTTCATATGATTGAAATATACCTAATACCAATTCAAGGAGTTAAAATATGTTGCAATTAAGCACAATAAATGATTTGAAAGGTGTTCATACACAAAAAATCGCCTAAGAGAGTATGACGGTTTTACCCTTTAATTTGAATTGAGTTTGATCAAAGAGCTTCATATCCTTTTAAAAGATCTAATACCTATTAAAGGACTCAAAAATATTTGGTAATTATTCCCAACAAAATGATTTGAAAGGTGTTCATTCACCACAAATCGCCTGTGAGACTATGACGGTTTTCCATTTGATTTGAATTGAGTTTTCTCCAAGGGCACCATATGCTTTAAATATATCTAATACCTATTCAAGGACTCAAGAATATTTGGTAATTATTCACAACAAAATGATTTGAAAGGTTTTCATACCCCATAAATCGCCTAAGAGACTATGACGGTTTTACCCTTTGATATGAAATAACTTGGATCCAACGACTTCATATGCTCTAAATATATCTAATACCTATTCAAAGACTCAAAAATATTTGGTAATTATACACAACAAAATGAATGGAAAGGTTTTCATACACCATAAATCGCCTGAGAGACTATGATGGTTTTACCCTTTAATTTGCATTGAGTTTGATCCAAGGGGTTCATATGCTTAAATATATCAAAAACCTATTCACAGACTCAAAAATATTTGGTAATTATTCACAACAAAATGATTCGAAAGGTGTTCATACACCACAAATCGCCTAAGAGACTCTGACGGTTTTACCCTTTAATTTGAAATAAGTTTGAACCAACGGCTTCATATGATTGAAATATACCTAATACCAATTCAAGGGGTCAAAAATTATCGGTACTTAAGAACAAAAAATTATTTGAAAGGTGTTCATACACCAAAAATCGCCTAAGCGACTATCACAGTTTTACCCTTTGATTTGAATTGAGTTTGTTCTAAGGGCTTCAATTGCTTTTAATATATGTAATACCTATTCAATGACTCGAAATTTTTTGGTAATTAATCACAACAAAATGATTTGAAAGGTTTTCATACACCACAAATCGCCTAAGAGACTATGACGGTTTTACCCTTTGATATGAAATAAGTTTGATCCAAGCATTGAAATATATCTAATACCTATTAAAGGAGTGAAAAATATATGGTAATTAAGCACAAAGAATGATTTGAAAGGTGTTCATTCACCACAAATCGCCTAAGAGACTATGATGGTTTAAGCCTTTGATTTGAATTGAGTTTGATCCGAGGGCTTCATATGCTTTAAATATATCTAATACTTATTCAAGGACTAAAAATATTTGGTAATTATTCACAACAAAATGATTTGAAAGGTTTTCATACACAAAAAATCGCCTAAGAGACTATAAGAGTTTTACCCTTTCATATGAAATATGTTTGATTCAATGGCTTCATATGATTTAAATTTATCTAATACATATTCAAGGAGTCAAAAATATTTGGTAATTAAGCACAAAAAATGATTTGAAAGGTGTTCATACACCAGAAATCCCCTAAGAGAATATGACGGTTTTACCCTTTGATTAAAATTGGGTTTGATCCAAGGACTTCATATGCTTTAAAAATATCTAATACATATTAAAGGACTCATAAATATTTCGTAATTATTCCCAACAAAATGATTTGAAAGGTGTTCATTCACCACAAATCGCCTAAGAGACAATGATGGTTTTACACTTTGACTTGAATTGAGTTTTATCCAAGGGCTTCATATGCTTTAAATATATCTAATACCTATTCAAGGACTCAAAAATATTTGGTAATTATTCACAACAAAATGATTTGAAAGGTTTTCATACACCATAAATCGCCTAAGAGACTATGACGATTTTACCCTTTGATATGAAATAAGTTAAATCCAAGGGCTTCCTATGATCTAAATATATCTAATACCTATTAAAGGACTCAAAAATATTTGGTAATTATTCACAACAAAATGATTTGAAAGGTGTTCATACACCACAAATCGATTAAGAGACTATGATGGTTTTACCCATTAATTTGAATTGAGTTTGATCCAAGGGCTTCATATGCTTACATTTATCTAATAAATATTCAAGGACCCAAAAATATTTGGTAAATATTCAAAACAAAATAATTCAAAAGGTGTTCATAC
This sequence comes from Patellifolia procumbens, assembly GCA_947645195.1. Lineage (NCBI taxonomy): Eukaryota > Viridiplantae > Streptophyta > Magnoliopsida > Caryophyllales > Amaranthaceae > Patellifolia > Patellifolia procumbens. The sequence goes on from CANSGD010001314.1 coordinate 26,714, forward strand.
ACCACAAATTGCCTAAGAAACTATGGCGATTTTACCCTTTGATTTGAAATAAGTTTGATCCAAGGGCGTCATATGATTGAAATATACCTAATATCAATTCAAGGAACAAAAAATATTTTGTAATTAAGCACAAAAATGATTTGAAAGGTGTTCATTCACCAAAAATAACCTTAGAGACTATGACGGTTTTACCCTTTGATTTGAAATAAGTTTGATCCAAGGGCTTCATATGATTGAAATATACCTAATACCAATTCAAGGGGTCAAAAATTATTTGTACTTAAGAACTAAAAATGATTTGAAAGGTGTTCATACACCAAAAATCGCCTAAGAGACTATCACAGTTTTACCCTTTGATTTAAATTGAGTTTGAGCCAAGGGCTTCATATGCTTTTAATATATCTAATACCTATTCAATGACTCAAAAATATTTCGTAATTAGTCACAACAAAATTTGAAAGGTTTTCATACACCACAAATCGCCTATGAGACTATGACGGTTTTACCCTTTGATATGAAATAAGTTTGATCCAAGCACTTCATATGACTGAAATATATCTAATACCGATTCAAGGAGTCAAAAATATATGGTAATTTAGCACAAAGAATGATTTGAAAGGTGTTCATTCACCACAAATCGCCTAAGAGACTATGACAGTTTTACCCTTTGATTTGAATTGAGTTTGATCCGTGGGCTTCATAAGCTTTAAATATATCTAATACTTATACAAGGACTAAAAATATTTGGTAATTATTCACAACAAAATGATTTGAAAGGTTTTCATACACAACAAATCGCCTAAGAGACTATGAGGGTTTTACCCTTTGATATGAAATAAGTTTGATTCAATGGCTTCATATGATTTAAATTCATCTAATACATATTCAAAGAGTCAAAAATATTTGGTAATTAAGCACAAAAAATAATTTTAAAGGTGTTCATACACCACAAATCCCCTAAGAGAATCTGACAGTTTTACCCTTTGATTTAAATTGAGTTTGATCCAAGGACTTCATATGGTTTAAAAAGATCTAATACCTATTCAACGACTAAAAAATATTTGGTAATTATTCCCAACAAAATGATTTGAAAGGTGTTCATTCACAACAAATCGCCTAAGAGACTATGACGGTTTTACCCTTTGACTTGAATTGAATTTTTATCCAAGGGCTTCCTATACTTTAAATATATATAATACCTATTCAAGGACTCAAAAATATTTGGTAATTATACACAAGAAAATGATTTGAAAGGTTTTCATACGCCACAAATTGCCTAAGAGACTATGACGGTTTTACCCTTTGATATGAAATAAGTGTTATCCAAGGGCTTCCAATGATCTAAATATATCTAATACCTATTCAAGGACCCAAAAATATTTGGTAATTATTCACAACAAAATGATTTGAATGGTGTTCATACACCAAAAATCGCCTAAGAGACTATGATGGTTTTACCCATTAATTTGAATTGAATTTGACCCAAGGGATTTATATGCTTAAATATATCTAATACCTATTCAAGGACTCAAAAATATTTGGTAATTATTCACAACAAAATGATTCGAAAGGTGTTCATACACCACAAATTGCCTAAGAAACTATGACGGTTTTACCCTTTGATTTGAAATAAGTTTGATCCAAGGGCTTCATATGATTGAAATATACATAATATCAATTCAAGGAGTCAAAAATATTTTGTAATTAAGCACAAAAAAAGATTTGAAAGGTGTTCATACGCAAAAAATCACCTAAGAGGCTATGACGGTTTTACCCTTTGATTTAAATTGAGTTTGATCCAAGGGCTTCATGTGTTTTTAATATATCTAATACCTATTTAATGACTCAATAATATTTGGTAATTAATCACAACAGAATGATTTGAAAGGTTTTTATACACCACCAATCGCCTAAGAGACTATCACGGTTTTACCCTTTGATGTGAAATAAGTTTGATCCAAGTGTTTCATAAGATTGAAATATACCTAATACCAATTCATGGAGTCAAAATATTTGGTAATTAATCACAAAAAATGATTTGAAAGGTGTTCATTTACCACAAATCGCCTAAGAGACAATGACGGTTTTACCCTTTGATTTGAATTGAGTTTGATCCAAGGCCTTCATATGCTTTAAATATATCGAATACTTATTCAAGGACACAAAAATATTTGGTAATTATTCGTAACAAAATGATTTGAAAGGTTTTCATACACCACAAATCGCCTAAGAGACTATGAGGGTTTTACCCTTTGATATGAAATAAGTTTGATCCAATTTCTTGATATGATTTAATTATATCTAATACCTATTCAAGGAGTAAAAAATCATTTGGTAATTAAGCACAAAAAATGATTTGAAAGGTGTTCATACACCACAAATCCCCTAAGAGACTATGACGGTTTTACCCTTTGATTTGAATTGAGTTTGATCCAAGGACATCATCTGCTTTAAATATATCTAATACCTATTCAAGGACTCAAAAATATTTGGTAATTATTCACAACAAAATGATTTGAAAGGTTTTCATACACCATAAATCGCCTAAGAGACTATGACGGTTTTACCCTTTGATATGAAATAAGTTTGATCCAACGGCTTTATATGCTCTAAATATATGTAATACCTATTCAAAGACTCAAAAATATTTGGTAATTATTCACAACAAAATGATTTGAAAGGTCTTCATACACCATAAATCGCCAAAGAGACTTTGATGGTTTTACCCTTTAATTTGAATTGAGTTTGATCCAAGGGCTTCATATGCTTAACTAAATATAATACCTATTCAAGATCTCAAAAATATTTGGTAATTATTCACAACAAAATGATTCGAAAGGTATTCATACACCACAAATCGCCAAAGAGACTATGACGGTTTTACCCTTTGATTTGAAATAAGTTTGATCCAAGGGCTTCATATGATTGAAATATACATAATAACAATTCAAGGAGTCAAAAATATGTTGTAATTAAGAACAAAAAATGATTTGAAAGGTGTTCATACACCAAAAATCGCCTAACAGACTATGACGGTTTTACCCTTTGATTTGACTTGATTTTGATCCAAGAGCTTTATATGCTTTTAAAAGATCTAATACCTAAGCAAGGACTAAAAATATTTGGTAATTATACACAACAAAATGATTTGAAAGGTCTTCATACACCACCAATCGCCTAAGAGACTATGAGGGTTTTACCCTTTGATATGAAATAAGTATGATCCAATCTCTTGATATGATTTAAATATATCTAATACCTATTCAAGGAGTCACAAATATTTGGTAGTTAAGCACAAAAAATGATTTGAAAGGTGTTCATACACCAGAAATTGCCTAAGAAACTATGATCGTTTTACCCTTTGATTTGAAATAAGTTTGATTCAAGGGCTTCATATGATTGAAATATACCTAATACCCATTCAAGGAGTCAAAAATATTTTGTAATTTGCACAAAAAATGATTTGAAAGGTGTTCATACAACAAAAATCACCTAAGAGACTATGACGGTTTTACCCTTTGATTTTAATTGAGTTTGATCCAAGGGCTTCATATGTTTTTAATATATCTAATACCTATTCAATGACTCAAAAATATTTGGTAATTAATCACAATAGAATGATTTGAAAGGTTTTTATACACCACAAATCGCCTAAGAGACTATCACGGTTTTACCCTTTGATGTGAAATAAGTTTGATCCAAGCGCTTCATATGATTGAAATATATCTTATACCTATTCAAGGAGTCAAAAATCTATGGTATTTAAGCACAATAAATGATTTGAAAGGTGTTCATTCACCACAAATCGCCTAAGAGACTGTGACGGTTTTACCCTTTTATTTGAATTGAGTTTGATCCAAGGGCCTCATATGCTTTAAATATAACTAATACCTATTCAAGGATCTCAAAAATATTTGGTAATTATTCCCAAAAAAAATGAATTGAAAGGTGTTCATACACCACAAATCACCTAAGAGACTATGTTTGATTTGAATTAAGTTTGATCCAAGGACTTAATATGATTTAAATATATCTAATACCTATTCAAGGACTCAAAAATATTTGGTAATTATTCACAACAATATTATTTGAAAGGTTTTCATACACCCTAAATCGCCTAAGAGACTGTGACGGTTTGACAATTTGATATGAAATAAGTTTTATCCAAGGGCTTCATATGCTTTAAAAATATCTAATACCTATTGAAGGACTCAAAAATATTTGGTATATATTCACAACCAAATGATTTGAAAGTTGTTTATACACCACAAATCGCCTAAGAGACTATGACCGTTTTACCCTTTGATATGAAAGAAGTTTGATCCAACGGCTTCAAATGCTCTAAATATATATAATACCTATTCATAGACTCAAAAATATTTTGTAATTATTCACAACAAAATGATTCGAAAAGTGTTCATACACCACAAATAGCCTAAGAGACTATGACGGTTTTACCCTTTGATTTGAAATAAGTTTGATCCATGGGCTTCATATCATTTAAATATACCTAATAATAATTCAAGGAGTCAAAAATATGTTGTAATTAAGCAGAAAAAATGATTTGAAAGGTGTTCATACACCAAATATCGCCTAAGAGACTATGACGGTTTCACCCTTTGATTTGAATTGAGTTTGATCCAAGAGCTTTATATTCTTTTAAAACATCTAATACCTATTCAAGGACTAAAAATATTTGGTAATTATACACAACAAAATGATTTGAAAGGTTTTCGTACACCACAAATCGCCTAAGAGACTATGAGGGTTTTACCCTTTGATATGATAGAAGTTTGATCCAATCTCTTGATATGATTTAAATATATCTAATACCTATTCAAGGAGTCCAAAATATTTGTTAATTAAGCACAAAAAATGATTTGAAAGGTGTTCATACACCACAAATCCCCTAAGAGACTATGATTGTTTTACCCTTTGATTTGAATTGAGTTTGATCCAAGGACTTCATATGCTTTAAAAATATCTAATACCTATTCAAGGACTAAAAAATATTTGGTAATTATTCCCAATAAAATGACTTGAAAGGTGTTCATTCACCACAAATCGCCTAAGGGACTATGACGGTTTTACCCTCTGATTGGAATTTAGTTTTATCCAAGCGCTTCATCTGCTTTAAATATATCTAATACCTATTCAAGGACTAAAAAATATTTTGTGATTATTCACAACAAAATGATTTGAAAGGTTTTCATACACCATAAATTGGCTAAGAGATAATGACGGTTTTACCCTTTGAAATGAAATAAGTTTGACCCAATGGCTTCATTTGCTCTAAATATATCTAATACCTATTCAAAGACTCAAAAATATTTGGTAATTATTCACAACAAAATGATTGGAAAGGTCTTCATACACCACAAATCGCCTAAGAGACTATGATGGTTTTACCCTTTAATTTGAATTGAGTTTGATCCAAGGGCTTTATATGCTTAAATATATATAATACCTATTCAAGGACTCAAAAATATTTGGTAATTATTCACAACAAAATGATTCGAAAGGTGTTCATACACCACAAAGCGCCTAAGAGACTGTGACGGATTTACCGTTTGATATGAAATAAGTTTGATCCTAGCGCTTTATATGATCGAAATATATCTAATACCAATCCAAGGAGTCAAAAATATATGGTAATTAAGCATAAAAATGATTTGAAAGGTGTTCATTCACCACAAATCGCCTAAGAGACTATGATGGGTTTACCCTTTAATTTGAATTGAGTTTGATCCAAAGGCTTCATATGCTTTAATATATCTATAACCTATTCATGGACTAAAAAATATTTGGTAATTATTCACAATAAAATGATTCAAAAGGTGTTCATACACCACAAATCTCCTAAGAGACTATTGTTGTAACATATTAGAAGAGGACACGTGGTCCAGCCAAAGACTACCAAGTGGCCCACCCCCTCTTTGACACTTGGCAGCTTGCTAGAGGGGAGCTAATTGTGTCACCAAAGCTGCAAACAAGAGGCCCAATTATTCCTTAAAGGAAGGAATAATCAGCCCAAAATCCCCTAAAGAGGGAGAATGTGATTGGATAAAGGGCTTAGGACAATCAGACTACGACAAGGGTCGTTCTCCCATTGCCCGACCAATCACATCTCTCCATTCTAGGGTGCACCTTTCTATACATAGATACTATAAATAGTTCCTCATAATCAGGTAAAAAATGCACAAATACTCTCTCTTAAACTTACTCTGTCAAAATACATACTCAGATTTTATCTATTGAATACTGACTTAAGCATCGGAGAGGGAATCAAACCCAAACCTACGGTTTGGTTTTCCCCTTTTGCAGGTTCAGGAACGAAGTGACAAATCTGCACAAGCCTCCTAAAATTATCAACCCTACACCTGTCCACCATCAGGGCAATACCGTTACTTTCAGAAGTTTACTTAAAACATTTGGCGCCGTCTGTGGGGAGGCGCAGAGATGACAGATTGCAATTCGTCCAACCGAGGACAAAGGATGAGTCCCTATGTTGAAGTTAATGATACCGTCGACGATGAACGTCCTCCTAGGGGACGGGACTGGCAGCGACAGAATGATCCCATTGGGGCAGTCTTTGAGCCCAACCCTGCTCTTCCGGTCACGGCGGCTCATTTAGAAAATGCCCTAAATGAGTTTCAAGCCAGAATGGCCCAAGTTGTCCAAGACCAGATTAAGAACAACGTTCTTTCGAGTAGGTTCACAGCGGATACTAGGCCTACTCCTAGAAGAGGAGCTTCTCAGGAGAATGTAGTCAGACCAAGCGGGGCTAGGCGACCAGAAGAAGCTAGAAGAACGTCCAGGGGAAGGCATCCTGCTCGTAGTGAGCAACCACGTCGCTTAGACTGGAATCTGGTAGTCACCAACCCGGTGAACCGACCAGTGGATGGTCGAAGAATGGAGACTGACGCTCGGGAATACTTGCATGCAAAGAGGGTAGCGGCTCAACAGAGGTCAGCTACCAGATCAACGTCGTACTTGCAGGACCCCAGTCTGAAGATTCGGAGTCATACTCTGGAGCAAGGAAGGACTCCGTCTATCTATGAGCCTCGTCAGATGCGAACAGTGGTTCAGCCTAATGTTTACCGGAGGACTTCTCAGCCGAATGTTAATAGGCGAGGGTCCCAGGAGGTCAGTTCGTCAAATCCAGTCTTAAGGGAATATCGGAGAGGTAGAGTCCTAGTTGATGCACGTTTTAGGGAGCTGCGCATAGATTTGCCGACGCCTTTCTCATCCAGAATAATGCAAGCCCCTCCATGTGCTAAGGTTAAGCTACCAACCATTGACCCGTTCGATGGCACAACTGATCCAGATGACCATCTTTTCGCTTACAAACATCAAATGTACGTCCAGGCGGTGGATGATGCTACATGGTGCAAGAACTTCCCGGCCACCCTGAAAGGGGTCGCTCAGAAGTGGTTTAACAATCTACCAGCGAATTCTATCAACAACTTCACCGAGTTGAGTTATTCATTCACTAGTCACTTTGTAGCCAACAGGTAGGAACAGAAGACTAGTATTCATTTGGGGAAGATCATCCAAGCCCCAAAGGAATCTCTAAGAAGTTTTGTGAAGAGATTCAATCTTGAAGCCCTCCAGATCCACGACCTAAATGCTGGTGTAGCCTTTGATGCATTCATTCGAGGACTACGTCTAGGAAGCTTCAAGTTTGATTTGGTCAAGAAGAAAGTAAGTACTTTGGCCGAAGCTTTGAGGGAAGCCGAGGCTTTCATACATACGACAGAGGTGTGTGCTGAAGCCAAGCACTCAGAGTCCAAGAAGCCCGAGGAACCTGTTCAAAAAACTAGGAACAATCCTAAGAAGGCTGAGACTTGGGTAATGTCTTCAAGCACAACCCCATCGAGAAGAGAGAAGAGAAAAGAAAGGGCTGTCTCAGCTGAACCTATCGAGTTCAATAAGGACCAGTACTCCATCCTTATGGAAATCAAGGATCAGCATGAACTCAAAGCTCCGGCCGAGATGAAGACACCTTACAAGAACAGGGACAGGAGTAAGTACTGCCACTTCCACAAAGATTGTGGGCATGAGACCAATGAATGTAAGCACTTGAAGAGAGCTTTGGAGAACCTAGCAAAGCAGTGTAAGATGAATCAATACGTCTCTCGTGAGAGTTTTTTTCAGAAGAAGGATTTTCGGCAGAGCAAAAAGAAAGAAAGTGCTAGTACAAATGAAGATGTGGTTTTGGTGATATCCGGCGGATTTGCTGCCGGAGGACCAACTTTGCGAGGGCACAAAAATTATGTCAGGGAGCTTGGCCAAGTCTTGCTGACGGGAAAATCCAAGGTGGACCCGTTCCCCTTGGTGACGGTGAGCGAGGGAGACCGTGGTCAGATAAGGACTCCTCATGATGACCCCCTGGTCGTAGAAATGAAGATTGCCAATCTAAGAGTGTGAAGGATCCTTATCGACACTGGCAGCTCAACGGACATTATTAGCGCATATTGTTTGTCAAGATTGAAGTTTGATGAAAAAGATGTTCTTCCAGTCCATCATCCTATTTTAGGATTTGGAGGTGGAAACATACATCCGGTAGGGACGGTGTCGTTGCCCGTCCGAATCGGAGAAAAGGAAAAGAGTAGAACTATGTTCATAAAGTTTTTGGTTGTCAAGGATTTGACAGCATACAACGTCATTTTGGGACGACCTACCGTTAATAACAATAAGACGGTCATCGTCACTCATCTCATGCTGATGAAGTTTGGCTGTGACGATGGCAAGGTGAGCACAATTTATGGAGACCAGCGGGCCGCTAGGGAGTGTTACCTTACAACCCTAAAGCCGTTGTCCTGGAAATTGACTGAAGTTGAGCCTATGGATATAGTTGAGCCCAAAGAGATTGGGGCAGAGATGCTTCAAACGAATGCTGCTTCCGCAAGGAATCTGGCTGGAGAAAGAGGTGAACTACATGTTACTCCTGAAGGGAAAACGGCAAGAGATTTGCCCAGTAAGAAGAGAAAATTCACTCAAGTCAAAGAAGAGCCAAGGCCTTCAACCGAGTTGATGACGATCGCAAGTTTAACATTGGATCGTCCTAAGCCTGCTGAGGCCTCTTTAAGCATTTGCTTAGATGAGTCTCGTCCAGAAAGGACTTTGCAGATTGGGGCAGGTTGGAAGCCCGAGTTACAAGAAGCTATCATAGCACTGTTAAAGAAATTTCAGGATATTTTTTCCTATGGGGCAGAAGAGATGCCGGGGATTGACCCCAAAGTGGCCGTTCATCGGCTAAATGTTGATTCAGCCAGAAAACCAATTAGGCAGAAAAAGAGGCATTTGGGACCTATCAGGAATCAGGCTGTAAATGAAGAGGTCAAGAAACTACTGGAGGCAGGCTTCATCAGGGAAACACACTATCCAGATTAGGTGGCAAACGTGGTTATGGTACCCAAGCCAAATGGAACTTGGAGGATGTGTGTCGACTATACGGACCTGAACCAGGCTTGCCCCAAAGACAATTTTCCTCTACCCAAGCTGGATTGACTAGTAGATTCAACAGCTGGTCATGCCTTACTGAGCTTCATGGACGCCTATTCCGGGTTCCATCAGATTCCCATGCTGCCGGAGGACCAGGACAAGACTTCATTCATAACAGAAAAAGGATTGTATGGATGGCTAATGATGCCATTTGGTTTGAGGAACGCACCGGCGACTTTCCAGAGGCTTATCAATGAGATCTTTTCGCCTCAGTTGAGAGGAAATTTAGAAGCATACATTGACGACATGATCGTCAAAATCCAAGAAGAAACAGATCATGTCGAAGACCTGCGTGAAACTTTTGAAACACTGCATAAGTATAAATTAAGGCTCAATCCAAAAAAGTGCGTCTTTGGGGTTTCAACTGGCAAGTTCCTTGGGTTCCTGGTAGATCATCGTGGGATAGAAGCAAACCCAGAAAAAATCCAGGCTATACTCGACATGAAGCCTCCGACCAAGGTGAAGGAAGTGCAGCGGCTGACTGGTTGTTTAGCGGCAGTAGGACGATTTTTGTCCAAATCAGGTGACAAATGCCATCACTTTTTTGCAACGATAGAGAAGTCAGCAAAGTTTCAGTGGACTCCTGAAGCAGATGAAGCCTTAGTTGAGATCAAGAAGCATTTACAGCAGCTCCCCCGCCTGATAAGTCCGGTGGTCGGGGAGACGTTGTATGTTTACCTGGCTGTTTCTCCTGAAGCAGTCAGCGTAGTATTGTTAGCCGAGAGAGATGCTATACAAACCCTATTTACTTTGTGAGTCAAGTACTCAAGGATGCTGAAAGCAGATACATAGTTGTAGAGAAGTTCGGCCTGGCTTTACTAGTTGCCAGCCGAAAGCTAAGGCCCTATTTCTTGGCTCACAGTATAGTTGTGTATACTGATCAGCCGCTAAAACAAGTTTTACAGATGCTAGAGGCGGCTGGAAGAATGTTGAAATGGGCGAATGAACTAAAGATGTTTGATATCACGTTCGAGCTAAGAAAGGCGAATAAGGGACAAGCCTTGGCAGATTTCATTGCTAAACTAACTCGACCAGTGTTGGATCCGGTAAAAGACCCCTCCGAGGGCAGTCAGTGTTGGAAGCTAATGGTAGATGGTTCGTCTACTACTCAGGAAAGTGGGGCAGGCCTAGTTTGTCAGTCCCCTGAGGGAGATAAGTATGAGTATGCTGTATGTTTTAAATTTCCGGCGTCAAATAACGAAGCTGAATATGAAGCCTTACTAGCCGGAATCCGTGTTTGCCGAGCAGCATGAGCTAGGGTGTTGGAAGCAAAGTCAGATTCTCTTCTGGTAGTCAGCCAGGTTAATGGGGAGTATGAATGCAAAGAGGCCTCCATGGCTAAATATGTCCAGCTGGTAAAGGAAGAAATCAGGCAATTAGATGGATTCACCTTGGTACAAGTACCTAGGTCTGAGAATCATCAGGCAGATGCTTTGTCTAAACTAGCAAGTTATGCTTTGGGCGACACCCCAAGAACTGTTTTCTGGGAAGTTCAAGAAAGGAAGAGTATTGATCAGGAAGTGGTGATGTTTTTAAGTAAAGGGAACAACTGGATGGAGCCTATTCTTCACTATAAAAATACTGGCCAATTATCAGAAGACCTGGCAGAAGCAAAATATGTTAAGGCTCGTGATAAATGGTTCGAAGTTTGGGACGAGACATTGTACAAGACATCGTATGATCGACTGTTGTTGAAATGTATTACCAGGGAAGATGGTCTTGAAGTTTTGAAGGATTTACATGAGGGGGGTTTGTGCTTCGCACATTGGCGGCCAAGCATTGGCTGAAAAGGCACGCAGAACTGGCTATTTCTGGCCGACGCTGAATGCTGATGCCGTGGAGTATCCAAAAAATGTGATAGCTGCCAGAAGCATGGTCATCTCTTTAAAAGGCCATCAAATTTTCTAACACCAATTCTGACTCCTTTGCCGTTCGCTAAGTGGGGCATGGACATCCTAGGCCCTTTTCCCATAGTAGTCGGACAGAAGAAATTTGTTCTTGTGGCTGTGGACTATTTTTCCAAGTGGATAGAGGCTGAAGCAGTTAGGAGTATAAAGACGAATGATGTAAAAAGGTTCATCTGGAAGAACGTCATAACACGATTTGGGATGCCCTAGTCGATTGTGTTCGACAATGGACCACAGTTTGAGACTCCTAAACTGAAGGAATGACTCTCAGAGAGGGAGATCAAGTCCCACTTTGCTTCTGTTGCACATCCAAAAGCAAACGGCCATGTAGAAGCTTTCAATAAGATCATATCGGAAGGCATAACGAAGAAGTTAGAAAACGCCAAGGGCTTTTGGGTGGAAGAGCTTAAGCTGGTCCTTTGGTCCATCAGAACTACAGCCAAGAATTCAACAGGGGAGACACCCTTCATGCTGGTCTATGGAACAGAAGCTGTCCTACCCATTGAGATTGAAGAACCCACCCTCCGCGTCATGTTATATTCAGAAGAGACCAACTGGTCGGCAATGCGGCTGGCATTGGACAAATTGCGAGAAGTCAGAGGTAATGCTCTTATGAGGATGGAATTGTACAAGTTACGCATGGCTAGGGAGTTCAACAAACGGGTAACCAGACGACCTCTCAAAATAGGGGATCTGGTTCTTCGTAAGATGGAGGCTGTTGGACGAGCAAAGGAACTGGGCAAGTTCACCCAGAAATGGGAAGGTCCGTATTTGGTGGTCGAAGAGGTTCGCAGCGGCACATTTAAGCTTCAAGACTTAGATGGACGCCCCATACCACGAACCTGGAATTCTGATAATCTGAAAAAGTACTATGTCTAAGGCAGTTTGTAGTTTTTTACATTTTGCAAACGAAGTGCTACGGCACAGAAAAATCATTTAGAAATGTATTCTATGTACCTTAGCTTAGGCTAAGCAAACTTCACATTAATACATTCTATATTCTGGTCTATAGTTTGAATTGCTTCTTTATGAACGGCTTAATTGATTAGTCAGTAACTCGTCCTGCCACATATTCAGCACGGGGCATCTTATTATCCATAGCCATATTGGGGCATTGTTCCATGGATGGACGAAAGATGGTTACTAGATAATAAACCATAAAAGACCATTATGAAAGACAGATATTACTTCCTAAAGGAAGACGTCTGCAAAAATCATCACAATCTGTCCAAGATATAACTGATGAACAAAGACTTCTTGATTAAAGGTTTTTTCTTTAACAAGAAGCAATTAGTAAATCGTCTAAAACAAAGTTCACCACAACTTGGAAAATAGACGAACATTGCTTCCTAAAGGAAGTCGGCTAGAGAGACGTCTTTCTTTAGTATAGGAAAGCTCCGTCATAATACCTATTAATAACAGGTGTTATTTCCTAAAGGAAACCGGCCAAAATGAGATGCCTTAGTAAAGAAGGTCTCATTACTTGAAAAAAAAAGCACGGTCTACACTTCCTTTCTACGATGTCTTCGTCTAAGAGTAGACCAAGAGGCATCCTAAGAAGGGGGGCATAAAGTACCATGTCTAGCAAAGAATAATCCTTGGACGTCCTCAGTCTAATTAATACAAACCAAGTTTAGTTCCAAAAGGAAAACGTCCAAATAACAATCCTTGGACGACTTCAATCTTATTGGTACAAACCAAGGTTAGCTCCAAAAGGAAAACGTCCAGGGAATAATCCTTGGACGACTTCAATCTTATTGGTACAAATCAAGGCTAGTTCAAAAAGAAAAACGTCAAGAGACTGATCCCCGGACGTCTTCCCTTGAACCTAATTTGGTATTCAACCAATAACAGAGTCAAGAAGCAAAACGTCCAAATAACAGTCCCAAGACGAAGTTTTTGAAATTCACTTGGTATTTCGGCCAACAGCTAGCTCGAAAAGGAAAACGTTCGAGGAATAACAATTTAAAGCGCCGTCAGAATATATTTACAGAATGGTTTATCTACTCGTCCAAAAGGCTCATATACCGGTCGTCTTCCTTCATGGGGCAACAATCGCCTAAGAATAACCAATCGTCCAAAAGTTCACCTTGGCCGCTTTCCCTCATGAAGCAATGTTTGTAAAGACATTTTGTTAATCCAAGACGAGTATCCCTGTTTCAAGACGGAGCGAGCAATCTAATAACATAGAAAATTTTTAATGGTGATGTTTGGTCGTCAACACAACTTGCTATTCGCCTAAAGTTTCATCCTAAATGGATCTCCTAAAGATTGGTTAACAAATCCTTTTGACGAGCAAATTAATTACATGGCAAAATAGGCCTGCTTGATGATCCGTCAGTATACTATGTTTCTCGTCCAAAGTATCTATCCAAGATTGTCCTGGATTAATCCTTTATTTCTCTTTAGACGAAGAGAGTATACTTAGAAATAATTTGTTGATCTTAACATATCTTCTCAGAACATCTTCGTCCCGAAGAGTGATTTAAGATGAAGATAGACACAGACAAGTATTAGAATAAACATTGGCCAAGCCATTTGAAAGAAGGATATTCATTTGGGCTACTCATCCAAGTGGACGATACCAGAGTTCACAAAGGTACAGCACTATTGAGTTCCATTTTACTACAACAACACCAAACGGCAAAAGAAATCTCCTAATGTGATTACAAAGCATAGGAATTTCAGCAAAATATTCATGAAGTACAAACAAAATACTAAGTCAAAATTACAGCAAGGGGAACGTCCTGATCTGGTTGTGGGCCAAGACTTGATGACAGTTGCGTACTTATTCAACTTGTCAAGCTGAGCCTAAATATCTTTCGTGCCCTCTTTGCTGAGTACTTGGTGCAAGTTTTCTTAGACTTGCATCAGTTCTTATAGAACAACCCCCTGACTTGTTCACTCAGATGAGTAGCCCAAATGAGAAAAGAAGGAAGCAAGAGGATGGTCGTTCTAGGCGTTGGGAGGAGGAATAGATGCATCCTCCTCCATGGCAAGGTCATCCTCAACTTCTTCGTCCTCCAACTCCTCGTCTTCGTCTGTTTCATCGAAGGCAGGGGGATATTCGCAACGCTTTTTGGCCCAGTGATACTCCTCCTGGAATTCAAGCCGGCGTTGAAAACGGCTCACTTGGTCAGGCTCAGCCATCATTTCCATGGCTCTGATTCCCCACCCTTTAGCCGTTTCCAAAGACTCAGAGAAGGCTCGGACGGCGTCTTGGAAGTCCAGCTGAGCTTTATCCTTCAACTTACCCACTTCTACTGTGAGTTCAGAAATCTTAGCCTCAAGCTCAGCTGAGGTAGCAGCAGCAGTCTCCTTTTCCTTCTTCAGGTCGTCCATGAGAACATCCCGAGCAAGGAGCCACTCTTTCTTCTCCTTCAGCAAAGAAGCGATCTTTTCTAAATGCAGCTTGTTGGTTGACTCAAATTCAGCCGACCGCTTCTCCAAGGCCTCCAGACTCTGCCTGTGATAGATGTTACTCTCCTCGACAGTGACAATGGCCTGGTCTCTGGCCTTAGTCACCTTCCGAACACAGGATGTGTTCTCCTTACGAAGGCCGCTTACATACCCTTCCAAGGCCATGCTCCGGGCGAATGTCTGAAAAGAAGTGAAATTCACTAAGTTTACAAGATAAGTTGTAAAAGGTTTAAATCAAATAGTGAAGAGGTTAAAGGCAGTACCTCGGCCAACAGTTGAGACAAGTAGCCCACATGTCCAGCCGTGGCCCCTCTCAGACTGTCAACGTACTCATGAGGGAAGGCGTCATAGACATCCTTCTTTATTTTCTTCCTCTCAACCGAGGAGTACTTAGCAAATGAGGGGACAGCCTCGTCGGGCTCAGAAGCCGACTCACCCACGGCTGGAGCTTTTCCCTTATCTGAAAAAGATGAAGCATCAGTTCAACGAATAGGGATGACCAGTGCAAGTTTGTTGGACGGACTCATCGATCGTCCACCAACCCGCAGTGTGCTTACAATGTTGGAATAATATAACTCACCCGACGATGCGGACTTTGTCCTGAAATGAGGGGGCATTTGCCCCGCCAGCCTAGCTACTGTCCCCGAATAAGCCGAAGCTTCAGGGTTAACCGCGTCTGGATTATCCTACTCATAATTCGAATCAACCGCGTCCAACTGGTTTTCCACATCAATGGGACTGGAAGACGCTCCAGCTCCCAGAGTGACGGCCGGTGGAGAAATGAACACCGGGTCAGTGGGCTTTCGCCCTTTCTCGCCGGAAGGGATAGGTGCCCTACGGACAGACGAACTCGTCTATCCAACCCTCTTTGCCGGAACAAAGGACTTGGATTTTGATTTTTTGGGTGATGAAGCCGGTTCCCCTGAAGCAGCAGGCCGCTTCCTCAATGCAGACGGCTTGACAATAGTTGCCCTGGCCGTTGGTGAATTTTTCTGTGCAACAAAACAAGTCACATTAGTAAAATTAAAACCAAAGATGGAACTAAGAAGGAAAACGACCAGAACAACTAGTCCAGAAAGAGCATATAGTCATTAAAGTGCGATCAATGAAGGAACTCGTCATGAATAAGATATTTTCCTTCAAAAAAGAAGTCCTCGTCCAGAAATGTATCAAGGACGAAGACCAACACAAACCAAAAGTGGTTCGGTAAAGGAAGCCGTCTAAACTCAGACGTCTTCCTTCCTAAAGCCGCCTTCGGTCAGGAATCTTTACAAAGACGAAGATCAAAAGTAGATAGAGAGAAATCGTTTAGCCTGACGTTTTCCTTCACGGACCCATCTTCGGTCTAAAAAGAAGAAAGGTTCAGACGAACACCAAACCGACGACTATATACAACGTAATGCGTCTAACTCCAGACGTTTTCCTTCATAAAGAGGCCTTGGTTTTACAAATGCCGAAGATAAATTGGAAAGTGGTCCCTCAAAAAAAAATTAAATAAAATTTACAAGAGTTTCGTCTCTTTTCTTATGAGGAGCTTTTGAGTGCTCCGTCCACAGGTCCTCGCCGAACTTGCTCATGTTTACTTCTCCTTTCCAAGCGGCGGGGATCCTCGTTCTGGCCGGTTCTGCATAAAGAAATATTTGGTTAAGTACAAAATGGAAAACATTTACAGGCAGGTGGGGCAATACCAGGACCATACCTGGATCTTCGCCCTCTTTCAGTCCGGCAGCAACCAAAAATTCCTCATTGTAAAACATATCTCTGAAGGGAATCTAACCATTTGGCCCCTTCAAAGCTATTTTCTTCGGCTTTGGACGCCCGGCTTCCCCGTGACCGGGGTGAATATACTCTGTGGCTGTGAAATGAGCTACCACGGCGTCATCATATTTGTTCTCTAACTCTAGTATTGGGGCACCCCGTCAAACATTGGTTACTGCCCGGTTGTAATACCAATAAGGCTCGGCCGTCTCTGCGTCAGGAGCCTCGACAAATAAAAACTCTGATTTCCAATTATGCATCTTTGTTGGTTTTCCAAACACGGTCATATACCCGGCCCTATTACAGACACTGTACCAGGTTCCTTCCCTAGCCTTTTGAACTTGACAGACATAATGTATATGGGTAAAGGCATTAAGTGACAAGAGCAGGCCGTACAACTCACAGGTTGCAATAAAGGTCAAAATATTGAGCAATGCATTGGGGGCCAGTTGGTTATGTCCTATGCTATAGTGCCTAAGCACTTCATGGATGAAGGGAAAGAAAGGAAACCTAACTCCGGCATCTCAGGCCAGTCTATACACGGCAAATTGGTTGGGTGCTGTATGGAAAATTGTGTCCTCTTTTTTAGGCAGGCCGAACCGGAAGCCAACCATGGGCATCTCCTTATTCAGATGACTGGCATTTGACCAAATTTCTCCAGCCACTCTATATTCACACATACATATGCCGGATCAGAAAGAGGGCCCAAACGCTTTCTAAGTTCAGTAGAAGTTGTAGAAGGATCTAACCCTTCTTCTTCATCCTCATCTTCTTCTTCGTCTGGGACCCTTCCAGATGGTCCGGCTTCATCTTGTTCCATCAAAGCCTCATAGTCATATTCGTCCAGAGGGCTAACCTCCAAAGGTAGAATCTCTTCCACTCTTTCACTCTCCTGTCTTTCAGGACCTCTCCCCGTTGACTATTCGATTTCAGAATTGGATGAGGGGAGAATTAGTGAACGTCTTAGACGTACCGTTTGCTTGATGCGCGCCAGATTACCCTGCAAAGGCAGAGACTGGGTCGTTGGAAACGGGTCGAACGTTCTTATCAAATTAAAGAAGTATCCGGCTGAGATACGCCCAACTCTAGAAACGGCGGAAGATGAAAAAGAATCCGCCCTAGGGTTAGCATGTTCTATGGATTAGCCGGGGTTATTTGAAGAGGTAAATGACACCATTTTATTTCAAAAAAAGAAAAAGAATCAAAAAATGAAAAGTAAAAGGAGAAATGGGAGATACCTGACTAAAGATCTGGACGGACTCTTCACCTTTTCTACAAGTCACGCCGGTCTCAGCAATGGTCAAGGTCAAAATTCCCCAAAGTCAACCTTCTCTGACAAATAAAAAAATCAGAATACTCCCTCGCTCAGAGCTTCTCTCTCTAGAAAATCCTCTCTCTAGAAATTTATGGAAAGTGAAAGTGAAAGTGAAAAAATGAAGTGGGGGAGGGGTATTTATAGAGAGGTAAAAAAACTTCCCTCTCCCCCAACAGTCACTATACGTGTCAACACCACCTGGTGTACACGTCACTTCCTATTCTTCTGATTGGAGGAAAAGTCAGTTAAACTCCTAAACAGAGCAATGAAGATCTGCAGTTACTCTGAGTAAAAGGGTTTTTATCAGATAAGTCCCAGATTAAACCCCTTTTAAGGGAACATGTTGTAACATATTAGAAGAGGACACGTGGTCCAGCCAAAGACTGCCACGTGGCCCAATGGGCTGATGACACGTGGCCCACCCCCTCTTTAGCACTTGGCAGCGTGCTAGAGGGGAGCTAATGATGTCACCAAAGCTGCAAACAAGAGGCCCAATTATTCCTTAAAGGAAGGAATAATTAGCCCAAAATCCCCTAAAGAGGGAGAATGTGATTGGATAAAGGGCTTAGGACAATCGGACTACGACAAATGTCGTTCTCCCATTGCCCGACCAATCACATCTCTCCATTCTAGGGTGAACCTTACTATACATACATACTATAAATAGTTCCTCATAATCAGGTAAAAAATACACAACTACTCTCTCTTAAACTTACTCTGTCAAAATTCATACTCAGATTTTATCTATTGAATACTGACTTAAGCATCGGAGAGGGAATCAATCCCAAACCTCCGGTTTGGTTTTCCCCTTTTGCAGGTTCTAGAACGAAGCAACATTTCTGCACAAGCCTCCCTAAATTATCAACCCTACACCTGTCCAACATCAGGGCTAATACCGTTACTTTAAGAAGTTTACTTAAAACAACTATGATGGTTTTACCCTTTGATTTGAAATAAGTTTGATCCAAGGGCTTCATATGATTGAAATATACCTAATACCAATTTAAGGGGTCAAAAATATTTTGTACTTAAGAACAAAAAATGATTTGAAAGGTGTTCATACACCAAAAATCGCCTAAGAGACTATGACCGTTTTACCCTTTGATTTGAATTGAGTTTGATCCAAGGGCTGTATATGCTTTTAATATATCTAATACCTATTCAATTACTCAAAAATATTTGGTAATTAGTCATAACAAAATGATTTGAAAGGTTTTTATACACCACAAATCGCCTAAGAGACCATGACGGTTTTACCCTTTGATATGAAATAAGTTTCATCCAAGCGCTTCATATGATTGAAATATATCTAATACCTATTCAAGGAGTCAAAAATATATGGTAATTAAGCACAATGAATGATTTTAAAGGTGTTCATTCACCACAAATCGCCTAAGAGAATATGACGGTTTTACCCTTTGATTTGAATTGAGTTTGATACAAGGGATTCATATGATTTAAATATATCCAATACTTATTCAATGACTAAAAATATTTGGTAATTATTCACAACAAAATGATTTGAAAGGTTTTCATACACATCAAATCGCCTAAGAGACTATGAGGGTTTTACCCTTTGATATGAAATAAGTTTGATCCAATCGCTTGATATGATTTAAATATATCTAATACTTATTCAAGGAGTCAAAAATATTTGGTCATTAAGCACAAAAAATGATTTGAAAGGTGTTCATACACCACAAATCCCCTAAAAGACTATGACGATTTTATCCTTTGATTTGAATTGAGTTTGATCCAAGGACATCATATGCTTTAAAAAGATGTAATACCTATTCCAGGACTCAAAAATATTTGGTAATTATTCCCACCAAAGTGATTTGAAATGTGTTCATTCACCACAAATCGCCTAAGAGACTATGACGGTTTTACCGTTTGATTTGAATTGAGTTTTATCCAAGGGCATCATATGCTTTAAATATATCTAATACTTATTCAAGGACTAAAAAATATTTGGTAATTATTCCCAACAAAATGATTTGAAAGGTGTTCATTTACCATAAATCGCCTAAGAGACTATGACGGTTTTACCCTTTGATTTGAATTAAGTTTTATCATAGGGCTTTATCTGCTTTAAATATATCTAATACCTATTCAAGGACTCAAAAATATATGGTAATTAAGCACAAAGAATGATTTTAAAGGTGTTCATTCACCACAAATCGCCTAAGAGAATATGACGGTTTTACCCTTTGATTTGAATTGAGTTTGATCCAAGGGATTCATATGATTTAAATATATCTAATACTTATTCAATGACTAGAAATATTTGGTAATTATTCACAACAAAATGATTTGAAAGGTTTTCATACACATCAAATCGCCTAAGAGACTATGAGGGTTTTACCCTTTGATATGAAATAAGTTTGATCCAATCGCTTGATATGATTTAAATATATCTAATACCTATTCAAGGAGTCAAAAATATTTGGTCATTAAGCATAAAAAATGATTTCAAAGGTGTTCATACACCACAAATCCCCTAGGAGACTATGACGATTTTACCCTTTGATTTGAATTGAGTTTGATCCAAGGACATCATATGCTTTAAAAAGATGTAATACCTATTCAGGGACTCAAAAATATTTGGTAATTATTCCCAACAAAGTGATTTGAAATGTGTTCATTCACCAAAAATCGCCTATGAGACTATGACGGTTTTACCCTTTGATTTGAATTGAGTTTTATCCAAGGGCATAATATGCTTTAAATATATCTAATACTTATTCAAGGACTAAAAAATATTTGGTAATTATTCCCAACAAAATGATTTGAAAGGTGTTCATTTACCACAAATCGCCTAAGAGACTATGATGGTTTTACCCTTTGATTTGAATTAAGTTTTATCCAAGGGCTTTATCTGCTTTAAATATATCTAATACCTATTGAAGGACTCAAAAACATTTTGTAATTATTCACAACAAAATGATTTGAAAGGTGTTCATTTTACCACAAATCGCCTAAGAGACTATGACGGTTTACCCTTTGACTTGAATTGAGTTTTATCAAAGGGCTTCATCTGCTTTAAATATATCTATTACCTATTCAAGGACTGAAAAATATTTGGTAATTATTCATAACAAAATGATTTGAAAGGTTTTCATACACCATAAATCGCCTAAGGGACTATGACTGTTTTACCCTTTGATATGAAATAAGTTTTATCCAAGGGCTTCCTATGATCTAAATAAATCTAATACCTATTCAAGGACTCAAAAATATTTGGTAATTATTCACAACAAAATGATTTGAAAGGTGTTCATACACCACAAATCGCGTAAGAGACTATGACAGTTCTACCCATTAATTTGAAGATCTAATAACTATTGAAGGATTAAAAAATATTTGGTAATTATTCACAACAAAATGATTCGAAAGGTGTTCATTCACCACAAATATGAAATAAGAGACTATGAGGCTTTTACCCTTTGATATGGAATAAGTTTGATCCAATCTCTTGATATGATTTAAATATATCTAATACATATTCAAGAATTCAATAATTATTTGGTAATTAATCACAAAAAATGATTTGAAAGGTGTTCATTCACCACAAATCGCCTAAGAGACTATAACGATTTTACCCTTTGATTTGAATCTAGTTTTATCCAAGGACTTCATATGCTTTAAAAAGATCTAATACCTATTCAAGGACTCAAAAATATTTGGTAATTATTCCCAACAAAATGATTTGAAAGGTGTTCATTCACCACAAATCGCCTAAGAGACCATGACGGTTTTACCCTTTGATTTGAATTGAGTTTCATCCAAGGGCTTCATCTGCTTTAAATATATCTAATACCTATTCAAGGACTCAAAAATATTTGGTAATTATTCACAACAAAATGATTTGAAAGGTTTTCATACACCATAAATCGCCTAAGAGCCTATGACGGTTTTACCCTTTGATATGAAATAAGTTTGATCCAACGACTTCATATGCTCTAAATATATCTAATACCTATTCAAAAACTCAAAAATATTTGGTAATTATTCACAACAAAATGATTTGATAAGTCTTCATACAACTCAAATCGGCTAACAGACTATGATGGTTTTACCCTTTAATTTGAATTGAGTTGGATCCAAGGGCTTCATATGCTTAACTAAATATAATACCTATTCAAGGACACAAAAATATTTGGTAATTATTCACAACAAAATGATTCGAAAGGTGTTCATACACCACAAATCGCCTAAGAGACTATGACGGTTTTACCCTTTGATTTGACTTGAGTTTGATCCAAGAGCTTCATATTCTTTTAAAAGATCTAATACCTATTCAAGGACTAAAAATATTTGGTAATTATTCACAACAAAATGATTTGAAAGGTTTTCTTACACCACAAATCGCCTTACATACTATGAGGGTTTTACCCTTTGATATGAAATAAGTTTGATCCAAGAGCTTCATATGCTTTTAAAAGATCTAATACCTATTGAAGGACTAAAATATTTTGTAATTATTCACAACAAAATGATTTGAAAGGTTTTCGTACACCACAAATCCCCTAAGAGACTATGACGGTGTTACCCTTTGATTTGAATTGAGTTTGATCCAAGGACTTCATATGCTTTAAAAAGATCTAATACCTATTCAAGGACTCAAAAATATTTGGTAATTATTCCCAACAAAATGATTTGAAAGGTGTTCATTCCCCACAAATCGCCTAAGTGACTATGACGGTTTTACCCTTTGATTTGAATTGTGTGTTTTCAATAAGTTTCATCTCCTTTAAATATATCTAATACCTATTCAAGGACTCAAAAATATTTTGTAATTATTCACAACAAATTCATTTGAAACGTTTACATACACCATAAATCGGCTAAGAGACTATGACGGTTTTACCCTTTGATTTGAAATTAGTTTGATCCAACGGCTTCATAAGCTATACATATATCTAATACCTATTCAAAGACTCAAAAATATTTGGTAATTATTCACAAAAAAATTATTGGAAAGGTCTTCATACACCACAAATCGCCTAAGAGACTATGATGGTTTTACCCTTTAATTTGAATTGAGTTTGATCCAAGGGCTTTATATGCTTAAATATATATAATACCTATTCAAGGACTCAAAAATATTTGGTAATTATTCACAACAAAATTATTCGAAAGGTGTTCATACACCACAAATCGCCTAAGAGACTATGACCGTTTTACCCTTTGATTTGAAATAAGTTTGATCCAAGGGCTTCATATGATTGAACTATACAAAATAACAATTCAAGGAGTCAAATATATGTTGTAATTAATGATACGTGTCGTTTGCGTATACAAATTAATAATTTATAATACCTATCTTAACCTCAAAAAATATAAACATAGTAAAGGATAAGTAGGGTCGATCCCACGGAGAGTCTAACTAATTCACTAAAAACCAAAGTTTGACTAATTGGACGACTAGTAACATAGAAAGAATAAAGACAACTATATACATGTTCACATTGATTTGGGGGTTTGTTCGGAAAATAACTAAACTAAACTAAATACTAATAACTAATAACCAATATATACAAGTGAAGACAAGCTACCCATTAAGCACATAATCTTAGAAATACTCAACCTTTTAATAACGAACTTGGATCACATATTAGTCACAAAATCAATATGAAAGGTTAACGTTAGGAATTTTGATAGCAAAATTTCCCCTTTATCCCTCTTCTCCAATCTAGCCAAGTAGAATTGTCGCGGTCCACTATGACTAAATTATGAGTGGTAATAGCTAACTTTAATCTAGGCCAAAGTTAACTCTTACTAATCCTACAATCGCCAATAATTCGCAATTAGCAAAATTCAGATTAGTAGCATTGAGAACGATTAACCCAAGCAATCAAAACACATAGATGTATTAATTAACTTGATCAAATTATACTCTAATTTAAACCGGAATTATCGCAAACCCCAATTCAAACTAGTAGCTACTCGGATCACATAATTGATATTAGAACGAATCATGTAATTAGCACAAGAACACAACTTAATACTCAAAAGATAGAAATTAAGCATAAAGTCGCAATCTTTAATAACAAAAACAAATATAACTTGAATATCATACCAAAATTCAAAACTAACCATGTAAATACTAATATTCAAAGACCCAAAAAAACATAATTGAAAGATTAAATAGACTAAGTATAAGATCATAATTTGTGAATTTAGATATCTAGATAAAACTTGAGATTAAAGGTGAGAAAAGAACTTACAATTATGCCCGGAAAATCGACGTTCGAATTCGGTTTCGACACCTCCAACGAACCCGACTCTCGCTCTTCCTTGCCGTACAGTAGCTGTACTTTCAAGGAGTGTTCTTCCTCCACTTCACTTCTCAATCTTTACCCAAAAACTTCACTCTCAAACTCCCTTTTTATTCTTGTAAAATCTGCCCAAGCTTTCTTACTTTTCCTCCGTTAACCGAATGGGGTTTTTATAGCCAAATAAATGTGGATCTTCATGATAGAGTAGAATACTAAAATCTCGGACTGATATAACGGATCTGATTGCAAACTTTATCTTTTCTCTTTGGAACAAATCAGTTAGAGGGTAGAGGATAAGATGGAACTTCATAGCAAAATAGAGTTGGGTTTGCTCCTGCTGCTATCTTCTAATCTTTTCCACTTCTTATCTTTTACCTTTCTTTATTTTTCTTCTTTTCCTTCTATCTTCTTCCGTAGCCTTAGATGTTGATTTAATGCCAATTGGTTCTTTGCTCCAAGCCAATTTATTCACCTATCATATAAATAAATAAAGGCAAATGATATAAAACCTATTATCAATAAATAAGTACTAGTTAAACTCACTTTTGCCCATTATTATAACATTGCAAAAATAAAGCACAAATTATGTAAAGATATTAAAAATCCTAGAAAGTTATATCGAAAGACAGTCAAATGACTGAAATAAGGGAGTCAAAATATCGAATAGGACACACTTATCAATTAAGCACAAAAAATGATTTGAAAGGTGTTCATACAGCAAAAATCGACTAAGAGACTATGACGGTTATACCCTTTTATTTGACATGATTTTTATCCAAGAGCTTCATATGCTTTTAAAAGATCTAATACCTATTCAAGGACAAAAATAATTGGTAATTATTCCAAACAAAATGATTTGAAAGGTGTTCATTCACCACAAATCGCCTAAGAGACTTTGACGGTTTTCCCTTTGATTTGAATTGAGTTTTATCCAAGGGCTTCATATGCTTTAAACATTTATAATAACTATTAAAGGACTCAAAAATACTTGGTAATTATTCAAAACAAAACGATTTGAAAGGTTTTCATACACCATAAATCGCCTAAGAGACTATGACGATTTTACCCTTTGATATGAAATAAGTTTAATCCAACGGCTTCATATGCTATAAACATATCTAATACCTATTCAAAGACTCAAAAATATTTGGTAATTATTCATAACAAAATGAATGGAAAGGTTTTCATACACCACAAATCGCCTAAGAGACTATGACGGATTTACCCTTTGATAAGAAAAAAGTTTGATCCAAGCGCTTTATATGATCGAAATATATCTAATACCAATCCAAGGAGTCAAAAATATATGGTAATTAAGCATAAAAATGATTTGAAAGGTGTTCATTCACCACAAATCGCCTAAGAGACTATGATGGTTTTACCCTTTAATTTGAATTGAGTTTGATCCTAGGGCTTCATATGCTTCAATATATCTAAAACCTATTCATGGACTCAAAAATATTTGGTAATTATTCACAATAAAATGATTCGAAAAGTGTTCATACACCACAAATCGCCTAAGAGACTATGACGGTTTTACCCTTTGATTTGAAATAAGTTTGATCCAAGGGATTCATATGATTGAAATATACCTAATACCAATTCAAGGGGTCAAAAATATTTTGTACTTAAGAACAAAAAATGATTTAAAAGGTGTTCATACACCAAAAATCGCCTAAGAGACTATGACAGTTTTACCCTATGATTTGAATTGAGTTTGATCTAAGGGCTTCATATGCTTTTAATATATCTAATACTTATTCAATGAATCAAAATTATTTGGTAATTAGTCACAACAAAATGATTTGAAAGGTTTTCATACACCACAAATCGCCTAAGAGACTATGACGTTTTTACCCTTTGATATGAAATAAGTTTGATCCAAGCACTTCATATGATTGAAATATATCTAATACCTATTCAAGGAGTCAAAAATATAAGGTAATTAAGCACAAAGAATGATTTGAAAGGTCTTCATTCACCACAAATCGCCTAAGAGACTATGACGGTTTGACCCTTTGATTTATATTGAGTTTGATGCAAGGGCTTCATATGATTTAAATATATCTAATACTTATTCAAGGACTACAAATATTTAGTAATTATTCACAACAAAATGATTTGAAAGGTTTTCATACACATCAAATCGCCTCAGAGACTATGAGAGTTTTACCCTTTGATATGAAATAAGTTTGATCCTAGAGCTTCATATGATTTTAAAAGATCTAATACCTATTCAAGGAGTCAAAAATATTTGGTAATTAAGCACAAAAATTATTTTAAAGGTGTTCATACACCACAAATCCCCAAAGAGACTATGACGGTGTTACCCTTTGATTTGAATTGAGTTTGATCCAAGGACTTCATATGCTCTAAAAGATGTATTAACTATTTAAGGACTCAAAAATATTTGGTAATTATTCCCAACAAAATTATTTGAAAGGTGTTCATTCACCACAAATCGCCTAAGAGACTATGATAGTTTTGCCCTTTGATTTGAATTAAGTTTTATCAAAGCTTCATCTGCTTTAAATATATCTAATACCTATTCAAGGACTCAAAAATATTTGGTAATTATTCACAACAAAATGATTTGAAAGGTTGTCATACACCATAAATCGCCTAAGAGTCTATGACGGTTTAACCTTTGATATGAAATATGTTTTATCCAAGGGCTTCATATGCTCTAAATATATCTAATACCTATTCATGGACTCAAAAATATTTGGTAATTATTCACAACAAAATGATTTGAAAGGTGTTCATACAACACAAATCGCCTAAGAGACTATGATGGTTTTACCCATTAATTTGAATTGAGTTTGATCCAATGGATTCATATGCTTAAATATATCTAATACCTATTCAAGGAATTAAAAATATTTTGTAATTATTCACAACAAAATGATTCGAAAGGTGTTCATACACCACAAATTGCCTATGAATCTATGACGGTTTTACCCTTTGATTTGAAACAAGTTTGATCCAAGGGCTTCATTTGATTGAAATATACCTAATATAAATTCAAGGAGTCAAAAATATTTTGTAATTAACCACAAAAAATGATTAAAAAGGTGTTCATACACCAAAAATCGCCTAAGAGACTTTGTCGGCTTTACCCTTTGATTTGAATTGAGTTTGATCCAAGGGCTGCATATTTTTTTAATATATCTAATACCTATTCAATGACTCAAAATATTTGGTAATTATTCACAACAAAATGATTTGAAAGGTTTTCATACACCATAAATGGCCTAAGAGACTATGACGGTTTTACCCTTTGATTTGAATTGAGTTTGTCCAAGGGCTTCATATGCTTTAAGTATATCGAATACCTATTCAAGGACTAAAAATATTTAGTAATTATTTACAACAAAATGATTTGAAAAGTTTTTATACACCACAAATCGCCTAAGAGACTATGACTGTTTTACCCTTTGATATGAGATATGTTTGATCCAAGGGCTTCATATGATTGACATATATCTAATGCCTATTCAAGGAGTCAAAAATGTTGGTAATTAAGCACAAAAAATGATTTAAAAGGTCTTCATACACCATAAATCGCCTAAGAAACAATGAAGGTTTTACCCTTTAATTTAAATTGAGTTTGATCCAAGGGTTTCATATGCTTAATATATCTAATACCTATTCAGGGACTCCAAAATATATGGTAATTATTCACAACAAAATGATTCGAAAAGTGTTCAGACACCACAAATCACCTAAGAGACTCTAACGGTTTTACCCTTTGATTTGAAATAAGTTTGATCCAAGGGCTTCATATGATTGAAATATACCTAAAACCAATTTAAGGAGTCAAAAATATTTTGTGATTAAGAACAAAAAATGATTTGAAAGGTATTCCTACACCAAAAATCGCCTAAGAGACTATGACAGTTTTACCCTTTGATTTGAATTGAGTTTGATCCAAGGGCTTCATATGCTTTTAATATATCTAATACATATTCAATGACTCAAAAATATTTGGTAATTAATCACAACAAAATGATTTGAAAGCTATTCATACACCAAAAATCGCCTAAGAGACTATGTTGGCTTTACCCTTTGATTTGAATTGAGTTTGATCCAAGGGCTGCATATGTTTTTAATATATATAATAAATATTCAATGACTCAATAATATCTGGTAATTAATCACAACAAATTGATTTGAAAGGTTTTTATACACCATAAATCGCCTAAGAGACTATCACGGTTTTACCCTTTGATATGAAATAAGTTTGATCCAAGCGCTACATATGATTGAAATATACCTAATACCTATTCAAGGAGTCAAAAAATATGGTAATTAAGCACAAAAAATGATTTGAAAGGTGTTCATTCACCACAAATTGCCTAAGAGACTGTGACGGTTTTACCCATTGATTTGAATTGAGTTTGATCCAAGGGCTTCATGTGCTTCAAATATAACTAATACCTATGCAAGGATCTCAAAAATAATTGGTAATTATTCCCAAAAAAATGATTTGAAAGGTGTTCATTCACCACAAATCGCCTAAGAGACTATGACGGTTTGACCCTTTGATTTGAATTAAGTTTGATCCAAGGGCTTCATATGCTTTAAATATATCTAATACCTATTATACAACTCAAAAATATTTGGTACTTATTCACAACAAAATTATTTGAAAGGTTTTCATACACCATTAATCGCCTAATAGAGTATGACGGTTTGAACTTTGATATGAAATAAGTTTGATCCAAGGGCTTCATATGCTTTCAATATATCTAATACCTATTGAAGGACTCAAAAATATTTGGTATATATTCACAACAAAATGATTTAAAAGTTGTTTATACACCACAAATCGCCTAAGAGACTATAACGGTTTTACCCTTGGATTTGAAATAAGTTAGATCCAAGTTTTTATATGATTGAAATATACCTAACAGTAATTCACAGGAGTAAAAAATACTTGGTAATTAAGCACAAGAAATGATTTGAAAGGTGTTCATAAACCACAAATCGCCTAATAGACTATGACGATTCAGACCTTTAATTTGAATTGAGTTTGATCCAAGGGCTTCATATGCTTTAAATATATCTAATACCTATTCAAGGACTCAAAAATATTTGGTAATTATTAACAACAAAATTATTTGAAAGGTTTTCATACACCACAAATCCCCTAAGAGACTATGACGGTTTTACCGTTTGATTTGAAATAAGTTTAATCCAAGGGTTTCATATGATTTAAATATATCTAAAACCTATTTAAAGAGTCAAAAATATATGGTAATTAAGCACAAAAATTGATATCAAAGTTGTTCCTACACCACAAATCCCCTATGACACTATGATGGTTTTACCCTTTGCTTTGAATTGAGTTTGATCCATGGAATTAATATGCTTTAAAAAGATGTAATACCTATTCAAGGACTCAAATATATTTCGTAATTATTCTTAACAAAATGAATTGAAAGGTGTTCATTCACCAAAAATTGCCTAAGAGACTATGACGGTTTTACCATATGATTTGAATTGAGTTTGATCCAAGGGCTTCATATGATTGAAATATATCTAATACCTATTCAAGGACCCAAAAATATATGGTAAATAAGCACAAAGAATGATTTGAAAGGTGTTCATTCACCACAAATCGGCTAAAAGACTAGGACGGCTTTACCCTTTGATTTTTATTGAGTTTGATCCAAGGGCTTCATATGCTTTAAAATTATCTAATACCTATTCAAGGACTCAAAAATATTTGCTAATTATTCACAACAAAATGTTTTGAAAGGTTTTCATACACCATAAATTGCCTAAAAGACTATGAAAGTTTTACCCTTTGATATGAAATAAGTTTGATCCAACGGCTTCATATGCTTTAAATATATCGAATACCTATTCAAGGACTCAAAAATATTTTCTAATTATTCACAACAAAATGATTTGAAAGGTGTTCATACACCACAAATCGCCTAAGAGACTATGACGGTTTTACGCTTCGATATGAAATAAGTTTGATCCAAGGGCTTTATATGAACGAACTTTATCTAATACCTATCCAAGGAGTCAAAAATATATGATAATTAAACACAAAAAATGATTTGAAAGGTGTTCATTCACCACAAATCGCTTAAGAGACTATGACGGTTTTACCCATTGATTTGAATTGAGTTTGATCCAAGGGCTTCATATGCGTTAAATAAATCTAATACTTATTCAAGGACTAAAAATATTTGGTAAATTATTCACAACAAAATGATTTGAAAGGTTTTCATATACCACAAATCGCCTAAGAGACTATGAGGGTTTTACCCTTTGATATGAAATAAGTTTGATCCAATGGCTTCATATGATTTAAATACATCTAATACCTATTCAAGGAGTAAAATATATTTTGTAATTAATCACAAAAATGATTTGAAAGGTGTTCATACCCCCACAAATCCCATAAGAGAATATGACGATTTTACCCATTGATTTGAATTGAGTTTGATCCAAGGACTTCATATGCTTTAAAAATATCGAATAACTATTCAAGGACCCAAAATAATTTGGTAATTATTCCCAACAAAATGATTTAAAAGGTTTTCATTCACCACAAATCGCCTAAGAGACTGTGACGGTTTTACCCTTTGACTTGAACTGAGTTTTATCCGAGGGATTCATATGCTTTAAATATATCTAATACTTATTGAAGGACTCAAAAATATTTGGTAATTATTCACAAGAAAATGATTTGAAAGGTTTTCATACACCTTAAATCGCCTAAGAGACTATGACAGTTTAACCCTTTGATATGAATAGAGTTATATCCAAGGGCTTCATATGCTTTAAATATATCAAATACTTATTGAAGGACTAAAAATATTTAGTAATCTTTCACAACAAAATTATTTGAAAAGTTTTTATACACCACAAATCGCCTAAGAGACTATAAATGTTTTACCCTTTGATATGAGATATGTTTGATCCAATGGCTTCATATGATTGAAATATATCTAGTGCCTATTCAAGGAGTCAAAAATGTAGGTAATTAAGCACAAAAAATGATTTGAAAGGTGTCCATACACAAAAAATCGCCTAAGAGACTATGACAGTTTTACCCTTTGATTTGAATTGAGTTTGATCCAAGGGTTTCATATGCTTTTAATATATCTAATACATATTCAATGACTCAAAAATATTTGGTAATTAATCACAACAAAATGATTTGAAAGCTATTAAGAGACTATGTTGGCTTTACCCTTTGATTTGAATTGAGTTTGATCCAAGGGCTGCATATGTTTTTAATATATATAATAAATATTCAATGACTCAATAATATCTGGTAATTAATCACAACAAATTGATTTGAAAGGTTTTTATACACCACAAATCGCCTAAGAGACTATCACGGTTTTACCCTTTGATATGAAATAAGTTTGATCCAAGCGCTACATATGATTGAAATATACCTAATACCTATTCAAGGAGTCAAAAAAATATGGTAATTAAGGACAAAAAATGATTTGAAAGGTGTTCATTCACCACAAATTGCCTAAGAGACTGTGACGGTTTTACCCATTGATTTGAATTGAGTTTGATCCAAGGGCTTCATGTGCTTTAAATATAACTAATACCTATGCAAGGATCTAAAAAATAATTGGTAATTATTCCCAAAAAAATGATTTGAAAGGTGTTCATTCACCACAAATCGCCTAAGAGACTATGACGGTTTGACCCTTTGATTTGAATTAAGTTTGATCCAAGGGCTTCATATGCTTTAAATATATCTAATACCTATTCAACAACTCAAAAATATTTGGTACTTATTCACAACAAAATTATTTGAAAGGTTTTCATACACCATTATTCGCCTAACAGAGTATGACTGTTTGACCTTTGATATGAAATAAGTTTGATCCAAGGGCTTCATATGCTTTCAATATATCTAATACCTATTGAAGGACTCAAAAATATTTGGTATATATTCACAACAATATGATTTAAAAGTTGTTTATACACCACAAATCGCCTAAGAGACTATAACGGTTTTACCCTTGGATTTGAAATAAGTTAGATCCAAGTTTTTATATGATTGAAATATACCTAACAGTAATTCACAGGAGTAAAAAATACTTGGTAATTAAGCACAAGAAATGATTTGAAAGGTGTTCATAAACCACAAATCGCCTAATAGACTATGACGGTTCAAACCTTTAATTTGAATTGAGTTTGATCCAAGGGCTTCATATGCTTTAAATATATCTAATACCTATTCAAGGACTCAAAAATATTTGGTAATTATTAACAACAAAATTATTTGAAAGGTTTTCATACACCACAAATCCCCTAAGAGACTATGACGGTTTTACCGTTTGATTTGAAATAAGTTTGATCCAAGGGTTTCATATGATTTAAATATATATAAAACCTATTTAAAGAGTCAAAAATATTTGGTAATTAAGCACAAAAATTGATATCAAAGTTGTGCCTACACCACAAATCCCCTATGAGACTATGATGGTTTTACCCTTTGCTTAGAATTGAGTTTGATCCATGGAATTCATATGCTTTAAAAAGATGTAATACCTATTCAAGGACTCAAATATATTTGGTAATTATTCTTAACAAAATGAATTGAAAGGTGTTCATTCACCAAAAATTGCCTAAGAGACTATGACGGTTTTACCATTTGATTTGAATTGAGTTTGATCCAAGGGCTTCATATGATTGAAATATATCTAATACCTATTCAAGGACCCAAAAATATATGGTAAATAAGCACAAAGAATGATTTGAAAGGTGTTCATTCACCACAAATCGGCTAAAAGACTAGGACAGCTTTACCCTTTGATTTTTATTGAGTTTGATCCAAGGGCTTCATATGCTTTAAAATTATCTAATACCTATTCAAGGACTCAAAAATATTTGCTAATTATTCACAACAAAATGTTTTGAAAGGTTTTCATACACCATAAATTGCCTAAAAGACTATGAAAGTTTTACCCTTTGATATGAAATAAGTTTGATCCAACGGCTTCATATGCTTTAAATATATCGAATACCTATTCAAGGACTCAAAAATATTTGCTAATTATTCACAACAAAATGATTTGAAAGGTGTTCATACACCACAAATCGCCTAAGAGACTATGACGGTTTTACGCTTCGATATGAAATAAGTTTGATCCAAGGGCTTTATATGAACGAACTTTATCTAATACCTATCCAAGGAGTCAAAAATATATGATAATTAAACACAAAAAATGATTTGAAAGGTGTTCATTCACCACAAATCGCTTAAGAGACTATGAAGGTTTTACCCATTGATTTGAATTGAGTTTGATCCAAGGGCTTCATATGCGTTGAATATATCTAATACTTATTCAAGGACTAAAAATATTTGGTAAATTATTCACAACAAAATGATTTGAAAGGTTTTCATATACCACAAATCGCCTAAGAGACTATGAGGGTTTTACCCATTGATATGAAATAAGTTTGATCCAATGGCTTCATATGATTTAAATACATCTAATACCTATTCAAGGAGTCAAAAATATTTTGTAATTAATCACAAAAATGATTTGAAAGGTGTTCATACCCCCACAAATCCCATAAGAGAATATGACGATTTTACCCTTTGATTTGAATTGAGTTTGATCCAAGGACTTCATATGCTTTAAAAATATCTAATAACTATTCAAGGACCCAAAAATATTTGGTAATTATTCCCAACAAAATGATTTAAAAGGTTTTCATTCACCACAAATCGCCTAAGAGACTGTGACGGTTTTACCCTTTGACTTGAACTGAGTTTTATCCGAGGGCTTCATATGCTTTAAATATATATAATACTTATTGAAGGACTCAAAAATATTTGGTAATTATTCACAACAAAATGGTTTGAAAGGTTTTCATACACCATAAATCGCCTAAGAGACTATGACAGTTTAACCCTTTGATTTGAATAGAGTTATATCTAAGGGCTTCATATGCTTTAAATATATCAAATACCTATTCAAGGACTAAAAATATTTAGTAATTATTCACAACAAAATTATTTGAAAAGTTTTTATACACCAAAAATCGCCTAAGAGACTATAAATGTTTTACCCTTTGATATGAGATATGTTTGATCCAATGGCTTCATATGATTGAAATATATCAAATGCCTATTCAAGGAGTAAAAAATGTAGGTAATTAAGCACAAAAAATGATTTGAAAGGTGTCCATACACCATAAATCGCCTAAGAGACTATGATGGTTTTACCCTTTAATTTGAATTGAGTTTGATCCAAGGGCTTCATATGCTTAAATATTTCTAAAACTATTCACATACTCAAAAATATTTGGTAATTATTCACAACAAAATGATTCGAAAAATGTTCATACACCACAAATCGCCTAAGAGACTCTGACAGATTTACCCTTTGATTTGAAATAAGTTTGATCCAAGGGCTTCATATGATTGAAATATACCTAATACCAATTCAATGAGTCAAAAATATTTTGTTATTAAGAACAAAAAATGATTTGAAAGGTGTTCATACACCAAAAATAGCCTAAGAGACTATGACAGTTTTACCCTTTGATTTGAATTGAGTTTAATCCAAGGGCTTCATATGCTTTTAATATATCTAATACCTATTCAATGACTCGAAAATATTTGGTAAGTAATCACAACAAAATGATTTGAAAGGTTTTCATACACCAAAAATCGCATAAGAGCCTATGACGGTTTTACCCTTTGATATGAAATAAGTTTGATCCAAGCGCTTCATATGATTGAAATATATCTAATACCTATTCAAGGCGTGAAAAATATATGGTAATTAAGGACAAAGAATGATTTGAAAGGTGTTCATTCACCACAAATCGGCTAAGAGACTATGACGGTTTTACCATTTGATTTTATTGAGTTTGATCCAAGGGCTTCATATCCTTTAAATATATCGAATACCTATTCAAGGACTCAAAAATATTTGCTAATTATTCACAACAAAATGATTTGAAAGGTTTTCATACACCATAAATTGCCTAAAAGACTATGAAAGTTTTACCCTTTGATATGAAATAAGTTTGATCCAACGGCTTCATATGCTTTAAATATATCGAATACCTATTCAAGGACTCAAAAATATTTGCTAATTATTCACAACAAAATGATTTGAAAGGTGTTCATACACCACAAATCGCCTAAGAGACTATGACGGTTTTACGCTTCGATATGAAATAAGTTTGATCCAAGGGCTTTATATGAACGAACTTTATCTAATACCTATCCAACGAGTCAAAAATATATGATAATTAAACACAAAAAATGATTTGAAAGGTGTTCATTCACCACAAATCGCTTAAGAGACTATGAAGGTTTTACCCATTGATTTGAATTGAGTTTGATCCAAGGGCTTCATATGCGTTGAATATATCTAATACTTATTCAAGGACTAAAAATATTTGGTAAATTATTCACAACAAAATGATTTGAAAGGTTTTCATATACCACAAATCGCCTAAGAGACTATGAGGGTTTTACCCATTGATATGAAATAAGTTTGATCCAATGGCTTCATATGATTTAAATACATCTAATACCTATTCAAGGAGTCAAAAATATTTTGTAATTAATCACAAAAATGATTTGAAAGGTGTTCATACCCCCACAAATCCCATAAGAGAATATGACGATTTTACCCTTTGATTTGAATTGAGTTTGATCCAAGGACTTCATATGCTTTAAAAATATCTAATAACTATTCAAGGACCCAAAAATATTTGGTAATTATTCCCAACAAAATGATTTAAAAGGTTTTCATTCACCACAAATCGCCTAAGAGACTGTGACGGTTTTACCCTTTGACTTGAACTGAGTTTTATCCGAGGGCTTCATATGCTTTAAATATATATAATACTTATTGAAGGACTCAAAAATATTTGGTAATTATTCACAACAAAATGGTTTGAAAGGTTTTCATACACCATAAATCGCCTAAGAGACTATGACAGTTTAACCCTTTGATTTGAATAGAGTTATATCTAAGGGCTTCATATGCTTTAAATATATCAAATACCTATTCAAGGACTAAAAATATTTAGTAATTATTCACAACAAAATTATTTGAAAAGTTTTTATACACCAAAAATCGCCTAAGAGACTATAAATGTTTTACCCTTTGATATGAGATATGTTTGATCCAATGGCTTCATATGATTGAAATATATCAAATGCCTATTCAAGGAGTAAAAAATGTAGGTAATTAAGCACAAAAAATGATTTGAAAGGTGTCCATACACCATAAATCGCCTAAGAGACTATGATGGTTTTACCCTTTAATTTGAATTGAGTTTGATCCAAGGGCTTCATATGCTTAAATATTTCTAAAACTATTCACATACTCAAAAATATTTGGTAATTATTCACAACAAAATGATTCGAAAAATGTTCATACACCACAAATCGCCTAAGAGACTCTGACAGATTTACCCTTTGATTTGAAATAAGTTTGATCCAAGGGCTTCATATGATTGAAATATACCTAATACCAATTCAATGAGTCAAAAATATTTTGTTATTAAGAACAAAAAATGATTTGAAAGGTGTTCATACACCAAAAATAGCCTAAGAGACTATGACAGTTTTACCCTTTGATTTGAATTGAGTTTAATCCAAGGGCTTCATATGCTTTTAATATATCTAATACCTATTCAATGACTCGAAAATATTTGGTAAGTAATCACAACAAAATGATTTGAAAGGTTTTCATACACCACAAATCGCATAAGAGCCTATGACGGTTTTACCCTTTGATATGAAATAAGTTTGATCCAAGCGCTTCATATGATTGAAATATATCTAATACCTATTCAAGGCGTGAAAAATATATGGTAATTAAGGACAAAGAATGATTTGAAAGGTGTTCATTCACCACAAATCGGCTAAGAGACTATGACGGTTTTACCATTTGATTTTATTGAGTTTGATCCAAGGGCTTCATATCCTTTAAATATATCGAATACCTATTCAAGGACTCAAAAATATTTGCTAATTATTCACAACAAAATGATTTGAAAGGTTTTCATACACCATGAATTGCCTAAAAGACTATGAAAGTTTTACCCTTTGATATGAAATAAGTTTGATCCAACGGCTTCATATGCTCTAAATGTATCTAATACTTATTCAAAGACTAGAAAAATATTTGGTAATTATTCACAACAAAATGAATTGAAAGGTGTTCATACACCACAAATCGCCTAAGAGACTATGACGGTTTTACGCTTCGATATGAAATAAGTTTGATCCAAGGGCTTTATATGAACGAAATATATCTATTACCTATCCAAGGAGTCAAAAATATATGGTAATTAAACACAAAAAATGATTTGAAAGGTGTTCATTCACCACAATCGCCTAAGAGACTATGACTGTTTTACCCATTGATTTGAATTGAGTTTGATCCAAGGGCTTCATATGCTTTAAATATATCTAATAATTATTCAAGGACTTAAAATATTTGGTAATTATTCACAACAAAATCATTTGAAAGATTTTCATATACCACAAATCGCCTAAGAGACTATCAGGGTTTTACCCATTGATATGAAATAAGTTTGATCCAATGGCATCATATGATTTAAATACATCTAATACCTATTCAAGGAGTCAAAAATATTTGGTAATTAAGCACAAAAAATGATTTGAAAGGTGTTCATACATCAAAAATCCCATAAGAGAATATGACGGTTTTACCCTTTGATTTGAATTGAGCTTGATCCAAGGACTTCACATGCTTTAAAAAGATCTAATAACTATTCAAGGACTCAAAAATATTTGGTAATTATTCCCAACAAAATGATTTGAAAGGTTTTCATTCACCACAAATCGCCTAAGAGACTATGACGGTTTTACCCTTTGACTTGAACTGAGTTTTTTCCGAGGACTTCATATGCTTTAAATATATCTATTACTTATTCAAGGACTCAAAAATATTTGGTA
Source organism: Patellifolia procumbens (assembly GCA_947645195.1). Taxonomy (NCBI): domain Eukaryota; kingdom Viridiplantae; phylum Streptophyta; class Magnoliopsida; order Caryophyllales; family Amaranthaceae; genus Patellifolia; species Patellifolia procumbens. The sequence goes on from CANSGD010001314.1 coordinate 64,856, forward strand.
ATTATTCACAACAAAATGATTTGAAAGGTTTTCATACACCATAAATCGCCTAAGAGACTATGACGGTTTTACCCTTTGATTTGAATTGAGTATGCTCCAAGGGCTTAATAGGCTTTAAATATATCGAATACCTAATCAAGGACTAAAAATATTTAGTAATTCTTCCCAACAAAATGATTTGAAAGGTTTTCATACACCACAAATCGCCTAAGAGACTATGATGGTTTTACCCTTTGATTTGAATTGAATTTTATCCAAGGGCTTCATATGCATTAAATATATCTAATACCTATTCAAGGACTCAAAAATATTTTGTAACTATTCACAACAAAATGATTTGAAAGGTTTTCATACACCATAAATCGCCTAAGAGACTATGACGGTTTTACCCTTTGATATGAAATAATTTTGATCCAACGGCTTCATATGCTCTAAATATATCTAATACCATTCAAAGACTCAAAAATAGTTGGTAATTATTCACAACAAAATGATTTGAAAGGTCTTCATACACCACAAATCGCCTAAGAGACTATGATGGTTTTACCGTTTAATTTGAATTGAGTTTGATGCAAGGGCTTTATATGACTAAATATATCTAATTCCTATAAGGACTCAAAAATATTTGGTAATTATTCACAACAAAATGATTCAAAAGGTGTTCATACACCACAAATCGCCTAAGAGACTATGACAGTTTTACCCTTCGATTTGAAATAAGTTTGATCCAAGGGCTTCATATGATTGAAATATACCTAATAAAAATTCAAGAATTCAAAAAAATGTTGTAATTAAGCACATAAAATGATTTGAAACGTGTTCATACACCAAAAATCGCCTAAGAGACTATGACGGTTTTACCCTTTGATTTAATTTCAGTTTGATCCAAGAGCTTCATATGTTTTTAAGAGATCTAATACCTATTCAAGGACTCAAAAATATTTGATAATTATTCCCAACAAAATCATTTGAAAGGTGTTTATTCACCACAAATCGCCTAAGAGACTATGACGGTTTTACCCTTTGATATGAAATAAGTTTGATCCAAGCGCTTGATATGATCGAAATATATCTAATACCTAACCAAGGAGTCAAAAATATATGGTACTTAAGCACAAAAAATGATTTGAAAGGTGTTCATTCACCACAAATCACCTAAGAGAATACGATGCTTTTACCCTTTAATTTGAATTTAGTTTGATCAAAGGAGGCTTCATTTGCTTAAATATATCTAAAACCTATTCACGGACTCAAAAATATTTGGTAATTATTCACAAAAAAAATATTCGAAAGATTATCATACACCATAAATCGCCTAAAAGACTCTGACGGCTTTACCCTTTGATTTGAAATAAGTTTGATCAAGGGGCTTAATATGATTTAAATATACCTAATACCAATTAAAGGAGCAAAAAATATTTGGTAATTAAGCACAAAAAAGGATTTGAAAGGTGTTTATACACCAAAAATCGCCTAAGAGACTATAATGGTTTTACCCTTTGATTGAATTAAGTTGGATCCAAGGGATTCATATGCTTTAAATATATCTAATACCTATTCAAAGGCTCAAAAATATTTGGTAATTATTCACAACAAAATGATTTGAAAGGTTTTCATACACCACAAATCGCCTATGAGACTATCACGGTTTTACCCTTTGATATGAAATAAGTTTGATCCAAACGCTTCATATGCTTGAAATATATCTAATACCTATTCAAGGAGTCAAAAAATATGGTAATTAAGTTTAAAAAATGATTTGAAAGGTGTTCATTCACCACAAATCGCCTAAGAGACTATGATGGTTTTACCCTTTGATTTGAATTGAGTTTGATCCAAGGGATTCATATGCTTTAAATATAACTAATACCTATTCAAGGACTCAAACATATTTGGTAATTATTCACAACAAAACTATTTGAAAGGTGTTCATTCACCACAAATCGCCTAAGAGACTACGACGGTTTTACCCTTTGATTTGAATTAAGTTTGATCCAAGGGCTTCATATACTTTAAATATATCTAATACCTATTCAAGGACTCAAAAATATTTTGTAATTATTTACAACAAAATGAATTCAAAGGTTTTCATACGCCATAAATCGCCTAAAAGACTATGACGGTTTGACCCTTTGATATGAAATAAGTTTTATCCAAGGGCTTCATATGCTTAAAATATATCTTATACCTATTAAAGGACTCAAAAATATATGGTATACATTCACAACAAAATGATTTGAAAGTTGTTTATACACCACAAAATCGCCTAAGAGACTATGACGGTTTTACCCTTTGATTTGAAATATGTTTTATCCAAGTGTTTCATATGATTTAAATATGCCTAATACCAATTCAAGTTGTCAAAATATTTGGTAATTAATCACAAAAAATGATTTGAAAAGTGTTCATACACCACAAATCGCCTAATAGACTATGACGGTTTTACCCTTTAATTTGAATTTAGTTTAATCCAAGGGCTCAAATATATCTAATACCTATTCAAGGACTCAAAAATATTTGGTAATTATTCACAAAAAAATTATTTGAAAGGTTTTCATACACCATAAATCGCCTAAGAGACTATGACGGTTTTACCCTTTGATATGAAATAAGTTTTTCCAAGGGCTTCATATGCTCTAAATATATCTAATACCTATTCAAGGACACAAAAATAGTTGGTATTTATTCACAACAAAATGATTTGAAAGGTGTTCATACACCATAAATCGCCTAAGAGACCATGATGGTTTTACCCATTAATTTAAATGAGTTTGATCTAAGGGCTTCATATGCTTAAAATATATCTAATACCTATTCAAGGACTCAAAAATATTTGCTAATTATTCACAAGAAAATGATTCGAAAGGTGTTCATACACCACAAATCGCCTTAGACACTATGACGGTTTTACCCTTTGATTTTAAATAAGTTTGATCCAAGGGCTTCATATGATTGAAATATACCTAATATCAGTTCAAGAAGACAAAAATATTTTGTAATTAAGCAAAAAAATTGATTTGAAAGGTGTTCATACACCACAAATCCCCTAAGAGACTATGACTGTTTTACTCTTTGATTTCAATTGAGTTTGATCCAAGGGCTTAATATGCTTTTAATATATCTAATACCTATTCAACGACTCAAAAATATTGGGTAATTAATCACAAAAAAATGATTTGAAAGGTTCTCATACACCACAAATCGCCTAAGAGACTGTTACGATTTTACGCTTTGATATGAAATAAGTTTGATCCAAGCGCTTCATATGATTGAAATATATCTAATTCCTATTCAAGGAGTCAAAAAAATATGGTAATTAATCACAAAAAATGATTTCAAAGGTGTACATTCAGCACAAATCGAATAAGAGACTATGATGGTTTTACCCTTTGCTTTGAATTGAGTTTCATCCAAGGGCTTCATATGCTTTAAATATAACTAATACTTATTCAAGGACTAAAAATATTTGGTAATTATTCACGACAATATGATTTGAAAGGTTTTCTTATACCACAAATCGCCTAAGAGACTATGACGGTTTTACCCACTGATATGAAATAAGTTTGATCCAATGGCTTCATATGATTTAAATACATCTAATACCTATTCAAGGAGTCAAAAATATTTGGTAATTAAGCACAAAAAATGATTTGAAAGGTGTTCATACACCACAAATCCCATAAGAAAATATGACGGTTTTACCCTTTGATTTGAATGGACTTTGATCCAAGGACTTCATATGCTTTAAAAAGATCTAATAACTATTTACGGACTCAAAAATATTTGGTAATTATTCCCAACAAAATGATTTGAAAGGTTTTCATTCACCACAAATCGCCTAAGAGACTATAACGGTTTTACCCTTTGACTTGAACTGAGTTTTATCCGAGGGCTTCATATGCTTTAAATATATCTAATACTTATTCCAGGACTCAAAAACATTTGGTAATTGTTCACAACAAAATGATTTGAAAGGTTTTCATACACCATAAATCGCCTAAGAGACTATGACGGTTTTACCCTTTGATTTGAATTGAGTTTTATCCAAGGGTTCATATGCATTAAATATATCGAATACCTATTCAAGGACTAAAAATATTTAGTAAATATTCACAACAAACTGATTTGAAAGGTTTTCATACACCACAAATCGCTTAAGAGACTATGAGGGTTTTACCCTTTGATATGAAATAAGTTTGATCCAATGGCTTCATATGAGTTGAATATATCTAATACCTATTCAAGGAGTCAAAAAATATTTGGTAATTAAGCACAGAAAATGCTTTGAAAGGTGTTCATACACCACAAATCCCCTAAGAGACTATGACGGTTTTACCCTTTGATTTAAATTGTGTTTGATCCAAGGACTTCATATGCTTTAAAAAGATCTAATACCTATTCAAGGACTCAAAAATATTTGGTAATTATTCCCAACAAAATGATTTGAAAGGTGTTCATTCACCACAAATCGCCTAAGAGACTATGACGGTTTTACCCTTTGATATGAAATAAGTTTGATCCAACGAATTCATATGGTCTAAATATACCTTATACCATTCAAAGACTAAAAAATATTTGTTAATTATTCACAACAAAATGATTTGAAAGGTCTTCATACACCACAAATCGCCTAAGAGAATATGATGGTTTTACCCTTTAAATTGAATTGAGTTTGATCCAAGGGCTTCATATGATTAAATATATCTAATACCTATTCAAGGACTCAAAAATATTTGGTAATTATTCATAACAAAATGATTTAAAAGGTGTTCATACACAACAAATCACCTAAGAGACTACGACGGTTTTACCCTTCAATTTGAAATAAGTTTGATCCAAGGGCTTCATATGATTGAAATATGCCTAATACCAATTCAAGGAGTCAAAAATATGTTGTAATTAAGCACAAAAAATGATTTTGAAAGGTGTTCATACACCAAAAATCGCCTAGGAGACTATGACGGTTTTACCCTTAGATTTGAATTGAGTTTGATCCAAGGGCTTCATATGCTTAAATATATCTAAAACCTATTCACGGACTCAAAAATATTTGGTAATTATTCACAACAAAAAGATTCGAAAGATGTTCATACACCATAAATCGCCTAAAAGACTATGACGGCTTTACCCTTTGATTTGAAATAAGTTTGATCAAGGGGCTTAATATGATTGAAATATACCTAATACCAATTCAAGGAGTCAAAAATATTTGGTAATTAAGCAAAAAAAAAGATTTGAAAGGTGTTTATACACCAAAAATCGCCTAAGAAACTATACCGGTTTTACCCTTTGATTCAATTAGGTTTGATCCAAGGGATTCATATGCTTTAAATATATCTAATACCTATTCAAGGACTCTAAAATATTTGGTAATTATTCACAACAAAATTATTTGAAAGGTGTTCATACACCACAAATCGTCTAAGACACTATGACGGTTTTACCGTTTGATTTGAAATAAGTTTGATCCAAGGGCTTCATATAATTGAAATATATCTAATATCAATTCAAGGAGTCAAAAATATTTTGTAATTAAGCACAAAAAATGATTTGAAAGGTGTTCATACACCAAAAATCGCCTAAGAGACTATGACGGTTTTACCCTTTGATTTGAATTGAGTTTGATCCAAGGGCTTCATATGCTTTTAATATATCTAATACCTATTAAATGACTCAAAAATATTTGGTAATTAATCACGACAAAATGATTTGAAAGGTCTTTATACACCATAAATCGCCTCAGAGACTATCACGGTTTTACCCTTTAATATGAAATACGCTTATTCCAAGCGCTTCATATGATTGAAATATATCTAATACCCATTGAAGGAGTCAAAAAAATATGGTAATTAAGCACAAAAAATTATTTTAAAGGTGTTAATTCAACACAAATCGCCTAAGAGACTATAATGGTTTTACCCTTTGATTTGAATTAAGTCTGATCCAAGGGATTCATATGCTTTAAATGTAACTAATACCTATTCAAGGACTCAAACATATTTGGTAATTATTCACAACAAAATGATTTGAAAGGTGTTCATTCACTACAAATCGCCTAAGAGACTATGATGGTTTTACCCATTGATTTGAATTAAGTTTGATCCAAGGGCTTAATATGCTTTAAATATATCTAATAACTATTCAAGGACTCAAAAATATTTCGTAATTATTCACAACAAAATGATTTGAAAGGTTTTCATATACTATAAATCGCCTAAGAGATTATGACGGTTTGACCCTTTGATATGAAATAACTTTTATCCAAGGGCTTCATATGCTTTAAATATATCTAATACCTATTGAAGGACTCAAACATATTTGGTATACATTCACAACAAAATGATTTGAAAGTTCTTTATACACCACAAAATCGCCTAAGAAACTATGACGGTTTTACACTTTGATTTTAAATAAGTTTGATCCAAGTGTTTCATATATTTGAAATATACCTAATACCAATTCAAGGCGTAAAAATATTTGGTAATTAATCACAAAAAATGATTTGAAAAGTGTTCATACACTACAAATCGCCTAATAAACTGTGACAGTTTTACCCTTTAATTTGAATTGAGTTTGATCCAAGGGCTTCATATGCTTAAATATATCGAATACCTATTCATGGACTTAAAAATATTTGGTAATTATTCACAACAAAATGATTTGAAAGGTTTTCATATACCCTAAATCGCCTAAGAGACTATGACGGTTTTACCCTTTGATATGAAATAAGTTTTATCCAAGGGCTTCATATGCTCTAAATATATCTAATACCTATTCAAGGACTCAAAAATATTTGTTATTTATAAACAACAAAATGATTTGAAAGGTGTTCATACACCACAAATCGCCTAAGAGACTATGATGGTTTTACCCATTAATTTGAATTGAGTTTCATCCAAGGGCTTCATATGCTTAAAATATATCTAATACCTATTCAAGAACTCATAAATATTTGGTAATTATTCACAACAAAATGATTCGAAAGGTGTTCATACACCACAAATCGCCTTAGACACTATGACGGTTTTACCCTTTGATTTGAAATAAGTTTGATCCAAGGGCTTCATATGATTGAAATATACCTAATATCAGTTAAGGGAGACAGAAATATTTTATAATTAAGCACAAAAATTGATTTGAAAGATATTCATACACCAAAAATCGCCTAAGAGACTATGACGATTTTACCCTTTGATTTCAATTGAGTTTGATCCAAGGGCTTAATATACTTTTAAAATATCTAATACCTATTCCACGACTCAAAAATATTTGGTTATTAATCAAAACAAAATGATTTGAAAGGTTTTCATACACCACAAATCGCCTAAGAGACTGTTACGATTTTACGCTTTGATATGAAATAAGTTTGATCCAGGCGCTTCATATGATTGAAATATATCTAATACCTATTCAAGGAGTCAAAAAAATATGGTAATTAATCACAAAAAATGATTTGAAAGGTGTACATTCACCACAAATCGCCTAAGCGAGTATGATGGTTTTACCCTTTGATTTGAATTGAGTTTCATCCAAGGGCTTCATATGCTTTAAATATAACTAATACCTATTCAAGGACTCAAAAATATTTGGTAATTATTCCCAACAAAATGATTTGAAAGGTGTTCGTACACCACAAATTGCCTAATAGACCATGACGGTTTTACCCTTTAATTTCAATTGAGTTTGATCCAAGGGCTTCATATGCATCAAATATATCTAATACTTATTCAAGGACTAAAAATATTTGGTAATTATTCACAACAAAATGATTTGAAAGATTTAAATATACCACAAATCGCCTAAGAGACTATGACGGTTTAACCCATTGATATGAAATATGTTTGATCCAATGGCTTCATATGATTTAAATACATCTAATACCTATTCAAGGAGTCAAAACTATTTAGTAATTAAGCACAAAAAATAATTTGAAAGGTGTTCATACACCACAAATCCCATAAGACAATATGACGGTTTTACCCTTTGATTGGAATTGAGTTTGATCCAAGGACTTCATATGCTTTAATAAGATCTAATAACTATTCAAGGACTCTAAAATATTTGGTAATTATTCCGACAAAAATGATTTGAAAGGTTTTCATTAACCACAAATCGCCTGAGAGACTATGACGGTTTTACCCTTTGACTTGAACTGAGTTTTATCCGACGGCTTCATATGCTTTAAATATATCTAATACTTGATCCAGGACTCAAAAATAATTGGTAATTGTTCACAACAAAATGATTTGAAAGGTTTTCATACACCATAAATCGCCTAAAAGACTATGACGGTTTTACCCTTTGATTTGAATTGAGTTTGATCCAAGGGCTTCATATGCTTTAAAATATTTAGTAATTATTCACAACAAAATGATTTGAAAGGTTTTCAGACACCAGAAATCGCTTAAGAGACTATAAGGGTTTTAACCTTTGATATGAAATAAGTTTGATCCAATGGCTTCATATGATTTAGATATATCTAATACCTATTCAAGGAGTCAAAAAATATTTGGTAATTAAGCACAAAAAATGCTTTGAAAGGTGTTCATACACCACAAATCCCCTAAGAGACTATGATGGGTTTACCCTTTGATTTGAATTGTGTTTGATCCAAGGACTTCATATGGTTTAAAAAGATCTAATACCTATTCAAGGACTCAAAAATATTTGGTAATTATTCCCAGCAAAATAATTTGAAAGGTGTTCATTCACCACATATCGCCTCAGAGACTATGACGGTTTTACCCTTTGATTTGAATTGAGTTTTATCCAAGGGCTTCATATGCTTTAAATATATCAAATACCTATTCAAGGACTCAAAAATATTCTGTAATTATTCACAACAAAATGATTTGAAAGGTTTTCATACACCATAAACCGCCTAAGAGACTATGACGGTTTTACCCTTTGATATGAAATAAGTTTGATCCAACGGCTTCATATGCTCTAAATATATCTAATACCATTCAAAGACTCAAAAATATATGCTAATTATTCACAACAAAATGATTTGAAAGGTCTACATACACCACAAATCGCCTAAGAGACTATGATGGTTTTACCCTTTAAATTGAATTGAGTTTGATCCAAGGGCTTCATATGATTAAATATATCTAATACCTATTCAAGGACACAAAAATGTTTGGTAATTATTCACAACAAAATGATTCAAAAGGTGTTCATACACCACAAATCGCCTAAGAGACTATGATGGTTTTACCCATTAATTTGAATTGAGTTTCATCCAAGGGCTTCATATGCTTAAAATATATCTAATACCTATTCAAGAACTCATAAATATTTGGTAATTATTCACAACAAAATGATTCGAAAGGTGTTCATACACCACAAATCGCCTTAGACACTATGACGGTTTTACCCTTTGATTTGAAATAAGTTTGATCCAAGGGCTTCATATGATTGAAATATACCTAATATCAGTTAAGGGAGACAGAAATATTTTATAATTAAGCACAAAAATTGATTTGAAAGATATTCATACACCAAAAATCGCCTAAGAGACTATGACGGTTTTACCCTTTGATTTAAAATATGTTTGATCCAAGTGTTTCATATGATTTAAATATGCCTAATACCAATTCAAGTTGTCAAAATATTTGGTAATTAATCACAAAAAAGATTTGAAAAGTGTTCATACACCACAAATCGCCTAATAGACTATGACGGTTTTACCCTTTAATTTGAATTTAGTTTAATCCAAGGGCTCAAATATATCTAATACCTATTCAAGGACTCAAAAATATTTGGTAATTATTCACAACAAAATGATTCAAAAGGTGTTCATACACCACAAATCGCCTAAGAGACTATGACAGTTTTACCCTTCGATTTGAAATAAGTTTGATCCAAGGGCTTCATATGATTGAAATATACCTAATAACAATTCAAGAATTCAAAAAAATGTTGTAATTAAGCACATAAAATGATTTGAAACGTGTTCATACACCAAAAATCGCCTAAGAGACTATGACGGTTTTACCCTTTGATTTGAATTCAGTTTGATCCAAGAGCTTCATATGTTTTTAAGAGATCTAATACCTATTCAAGGACTCAAAAATATTTGATAATTATTCCCAACAAAATCATTTGAAAGGTGTTTATTCACCACAAATCGCCTAAGAGACTATGACGGTTTTACCCTTTGATATGAAATAAGTTTGATCCAAGCGCTTGATATGATCGAAATATATCTAATACCTAACAAAGGAGTCAAAAATATATGGTACTTAAGCACAAAAAATGATTTGAAAGGTGTTCATTCACCACAAATCGCCTAAGAGACTACGATGCTTTTACCCTTTAATTTGAATTGAGTTTGATCAAAGGGCTTCATTTGCTTAAATATATCTAAAACCTATTCACGGACTCAAAAATATTTGGTAATTATTCACAAAAAAAATATTCGAAAGATGTTCATACACCATAAATCGCCTAAAAGACTCTGACGGCTTTACCCTTTGATTTGAAATAAGTTTGATCAAGGGGCTTAATATGATTTAAATATACCTAATACCAATTAAAGGAGCCAAAAATATTTGGTAATTAAGCACAAAAAAGGATTTGAAAGGTGGTTATACACCAAAAATCGCCTAAGAGACTATAATTGTTTTACCCTTTGATTGAATTAAGTTGGATCCAAGGGATTCATATGCTTTAAATATATCTAATACCTATTCAAAGACTCAAAAATATTTGGTAATTAATCACAACAAAATGATTTGAAAGGTTTTCATACACCACAAATCGCCTATGAGACTATCACGGTTTTACCCTTTGATATGAAATAAGTTTGATCCAAACGCTTCATATTCTTGAAATATATCTAATACCTATTCAAGGAGTCAAAAAATATGGTAATTAAGCTTAAAAAATGATTTGAAAGGTGTTCATTCACCACAAATCGCCTAAGAGACTATGATGGTTTTACCATTTGATTTGAATTGAATTTGATCCAAGGGATTCATATGCTTTAAATATAACTAATACCTATTCAAGGACTCAAACATATTTGGTAATTATTCACAACAAAACTATTTGAAAGGTGTTCATTCACCACAAATCGCCTAAGAGACTACGACGGTTTTACCCTTTGATTTGAATTAAGTTTGATCCAAGGGCTTCATATACTTTAAATATATCTAATACCTATTCAAGGACTCAAAAATATTTTGTAATTATTTACAACAAAATGAATTCAAAGGTTTTCATACGCCATAAATCGCCTAAAAGACTATGACGGTTTGACCCTTTGATATGAAATAAGTTTTATCCAAGGGCTTCATATGCTTAAAATATATCTTATACCTATCAAAGGACTCAAAAATATTTGGTATACATTCACAACAAAATGATGTGAAAGTTGTTTATACACCACAAAATCGCCTAAGAGACTATGACGGTTTTACCCTTTGATTTGAAATATGTTTGATCCAAGTGTTTCATATGATTTAAATATGCCTAATACCAATTCAAGTTGTCAAAATATTTGGTAATTAATCACAAAAAATGATTTGAAAAGTGTTCATACACCACAAATCGCCTAATAGACTATGACGGTTTTACCCTTTAATTTGAATTTAGTTTAATCCAAGGGCTCAAAAATATCTAATACCTATTCAAGGACTAAAAAATATTTGGTAATTATTCACAACAAAATGATTTGAAAGGTTTTCATACACCATAAATCGCCTAAGAGACTATGACGGTTTTACCCTTTGATATGAAATAAGTTATTCCAAGGGCTTCATATGCTCTAAATATATCTAATACCTATTCAAGGACTCAAAAATATTTGGTACTTATTCACAACAAAATGATTTGAAAGGTGTTCATACACCATAAATCGCCTAAGAGACTATGATGGTTTTACTCATTAATTTGAATGAGTTTGATCCAAGGGCTTCATATGCTTAAAATATATCTAATACCTATTCAAGGACTCAAAAATATTTGGTAATTATTCACAAGAAAATGATTCGAAAGGTGTTCATACACCACAAATCGCCTTAGACACTATGACGGTTTTACCCTTTGATTTGAAATAAGTTTGATCCAAGGGCTTCATATGATTTAAATATACCTAATATCAGTTCAAGAAGACAAAAATATTTTGTAATTAAGCAAAAAAATTGATTTGAAAGGTGTTCATACACCACAAATCCCCTAAGAGACTATGACTGTTTTACTCTTTGATTTCAATTGAGTTTGATCCAAGGGCTTAATATGCTTTTAATATATCTAATACCTATTCAACGACTCAAAAATATTGGGTAATTAATCACAAAAAAATGATTTGAAAGGTTTTCATACACCACAAATCGCCTAAGAGACTGTTACGATTTTACGCTTTGATATGAAATAAGTTTGATCCAAGCGCTTCATATGATTGAAATATATCTAATTCCTATTCAAGGAGTCAAAAAAATATGGTAATTAATCACAAAAAATGATTTCAAAGGTGTACATTCAGCACAAATCGAATAAGAGACTATGATGGTTTTACCCTTTTCTTTGAATTGAGTTTCATCCAAGGGCTTCATATGCTTTAAATATAACTAATACTTATTCAAGGACTAAAAATATTTGGTAATTATTCACAACAAAATGATTTGAAAGGTTTTCTTATACCACAAATCGCCTAAGAGACTATGACAGTTTTACCCACTGATATGAAATAAGTTTGATCCAATGGCTTCATATTATTTAAATACATCTAATACCTATTCAAGGAGTCAAAAATATTTGGTAATTAAGCACAAAAAATGATTTGAAAGGTGTTCATACACCACAAATCCCATAAGAAAATATGACGGTTTTACCCTTTGATTTGAATGGACTTTGATCCAAGGACTTCATATGCTTTAAAAAGATCTAATAACTATTCAAGGACTCAAAAATATTTGGTAATTATTCCCAACAAAATGATTTGAAAGGTTTTCATTCACCACAAATCGCCTAAGAGACTATAACGGTTTTACCCTTTGACTTGAACTGAGTTTTATCCGAGGGCTTCATATGCTTTAAATATATCTAATACTTATTCCAGGACTCAAAAACATTTGGTAATTGTTCACAACAAAATGATTTGAAAGGTTTTCATACACCATAAATCGCCTAAGAGACTATGACGGTTTTACCCTTTGATTTGAATTGAGTTTGATCCAAGGGTTCATATGCATTAAATATATCGAACACCTATTCAAGGACTAAAAATATTTAGTAAATATTCACAACAAACTGATTTGAAAGGTTTTCATACACCACAAATCGCTTAAGAGACTATGAGGGTTTTACCCTTTGATATGAAATAAGTTTGATCCAATGGCTTCATATGAGTTAAATATATCTAATACCTATTCAAGGAGTCAAAAAATATTTGGTAATTAAGCACAAAAAATGCTTTGAAAGGTGTTCATACACCACAAATCCCCTAAGAGACTATGTCGGTTTTACCCTTTGATCTAAATTGTGTTCATCCAAGGACTTCATATGCTTTAAAAAGATCTAATACCTATTCAAGGACTCAAAAATATTTGGTAATTATTCCCAACAAAATGATTTGAAAGGTGTTCATTCACCACAAATCGCCTAAGAGACTATGATGGTTTTACCCTTTAAATTGAATTGAGTTTGATCCAAGGGCTTCATATGATTAAATATATCTAATACCTATTCAAGGACTCAAAAATATTTGGTAATTATTCACAACAAAATGATTCAAAAGGTGTTCATACACAACAAATCGCCTAAGAGACTACGACGGTTTTACCCTGTGATTTGAAATAAGTTTGATCCAAGGGCTTCATATGATTGAAATATGCCTAATACCAATTCAAGGAGTCAAAAATATGTTGTAATTAAGCACAAAAAATGATTTTGAAAGGTGTTCATACACCAAAAATCGCCTAGGAGACTATGACGGTTTTACCCTTAGATTTGAATTGAGTTTGATCCAAGGGCTTCATATGCTTAAATATATCTAAAACCTATTCACGGAATCAAAAATATTTGGTAATTATTCACAACAAAAAGATTCGAAAGATGTTCATACACCATAAATCGCCTAAAAGACTATGACGGCTTTACCCTTTGATTTGAAATAAGTTTGATCAAGGGGCTTAATATGATTGAAATATACCTAATACCAATTCAAGGAGTCAAAAATATTTGGTAATTAAGCAAAAAAAAAAGATTTGAAAGGTGTTTATACACCAAAAATTGTCTAAGAAACTATACCGGTTTTACCCTTTGATTCAATTAAGTTTGATCCAAGGGATTCATATGATTTAAATATATCTAATACCTATTCAAGGACTCTAAAATATTTGGTAATTATTCACAACAAAATTATTTGAAAAGTGTTCATACACCACAAATCGTCTAAGACACTATGACGGTTTTACCGTTTGATTTGAAATAAGTTTGATCCAAGGGCTTCATATAATTGAAATATATCTAATATCAATTCAAGGATTCAAAAATATTTTGTAATTAAGCACAAAAAATGATTTGAAAGGTGTTCATACACCAAAAATCGCCTAAGAGACTATGACGGTTTTACCCTTTGATTTGAATTGAGTTTGATCCAAGGGCTTCATATGCTTTTAAAATATCTAATACCTATTAAATGACTCAAAAATATTTGGTAATTAATCACGACAAAATGATTTGAAAGGTCTTTATACACCACAAATCGCCTTAGAGACAATCACGGTTTTACCCTTTAATTTGAAATACTTTTATTCTAAGCGCTTCATATGATTGAAATATATGTAATACCCATTGAAGGAGTCTAAAAAATATGGTAATTAAGCACAAAAAATTATTTTAAAGGTGTTAATTCACCACAAATCGCCTAAGAGACTATAATGGTTTTACCCTTTGATTTGAATTAAGTCTGATCCAAGGGATTCATATGCTTTAAATGTAACTAATACCTATTCAAGGACTCAAACATATTTGGTAATTATTCACAACAAAATGATTTGAAAGGTGTTCATTCACCACAAATCGCCTAAGAGACTATGATGGTTTTACCCATTGATTTGAATTAAGTTTGATCCAAGGGCTTAATATGCTTTAAATATATCTAAAAACTATTCAAGGACTCAAAAATATTTCGTAATTATTCACAACAAAATGATTTGAAAGGTTTTCATATACAATAAATCGCCTAAGAGATTATGACGGTTTGACCCTTTGATATGAAATAACTTTAATCCAAGGGCTTCATATGCTTTAAATATATCTAATACCTATTGAAGGACTCAAAAATGTTTGGTATACATTCACAACAAAATGATTTGAAAGTTCTTTATACACCACAAAATCGCCTAAGAAACTATGACGGTTTTACACTTTGATTTTAAATAAGTTTGATCCAAGTGTTTCATATATTTGAAATATACCTAATACCAATTCAAGGAGTAAAAAATGATTTGAAAAGTGTTCATACACTACAAATCGGCTAATAGACTGTGACAGTTTTACCCTTTAATTTGAATTGAGTTTGATCCAAGGGATTCATATGCTTAAATATATCGAATACCTATTCATGGACTCAAAAATATTTGTTATTTATTCACAACAAAATGATTTGAAAGGTGTTCATACACCACAAATCGCCTAAGAGACTATGATGGTTTTACCCATTAATTTGAATTGAGTTTGATCCAAGGGCTTCATATGCTTAAAATATATCTAATACCTATTCAAGAACTCAAAAATATTTGGTAATTATTCACAACAAAATGATTCGAAAGGTGTTCATACACCACAAATCGCCTTAGACACTATGACGGTTTTACCCTTTGATTTGAAATAAGTTTGATCCAAGGGCTTCATATGATTGAAATATACCTAATATCAGTTCAAGGAGACAGAAATATTTTATAATTAAGCACAAAAATTGATTTGAAAGATATTCATACACCAAAAATTGCCTAAGAGACTATGACGATTTTACCCTTTGATTTCAATTGAGTTTGATCCAAGGGCTTAATATACTTTTAAAATATCTAATACCTATTCCACGACTCAAAAATATTTGGTAATTAATCAAAACAAAATGATTTGAAAGGTTTTCATACACCACAAATCGCCTAAGAGACTGTTACGATTTTACGCTTTCATATGAAATAAGTTTGATCCAGGCGCTTCATATGATTGAAATATATCTAATACCTATTCAAGGAGTCAAAAAAATATGGTAATTAATCACAAAAAATTATTTGAAAGGTGTACATTCACCACAAATCGCCTAAGAGAGTATGATGGTTTTACCCTTTGATTTGAATTGAGTTTCATCCAAGGGCTTCATATGCTTTAAATATAACTAATATCTATTCAAGGACTCAAATATATTTGGTAATTATTCCAAACAAAATGATTTGAAAGGTGTTCGTACACCACAAATTGCCTAATAGACCATGACGGTTTTACCCTTTAATTTCAATTGAGTTTGATCCAAGGGCTTAATATGCATCAAATATATCTAATACTTATTCAAGGACTAAAAATATTTGGTAATTATTCACAACAAAATGATTTGAAAGATTTAAATATACCACAAATCGCCTAAGAGACTATGACGGTTTTACCCATTGATATGAAATAAGTTTGATCCAATGGCTTCATATGATTTAAATACATCTAATACCTATTCAAGGAGTCAAAACTATTTAGTAATTAAGCACAAAAAATGATTTGAAAGGTGTTCATACACCACAAATCCCATAAGACAATATGATGGTTTTACCCTTTGATTTGAATTGAGTTTGATCCAAGGACTTCATATGCTTTAATAAGATCTAATAACTATTCAAGGACTCAAAAATATTTGGTAATTATTCCGAAAAAAATGATTTGAAAGGTTTTCATTAACCTCAAATCGCCTAAGAGACTATGACGGTTTTACCCTTTGACTTGAACTGAGTTTTATCCGAGGGCTTCATATGCTTTAAATATATCTAATACTTGATCCAGGACTCAAAAATAATTGGTAATTGTTCACAAAAAAATGATTTCAAAGGTTTTCATACACCATAAATCGCCTAAAAGACTATGACGGTTTTACCCTTTGATTTGAATTGAGTTTGATCCAAGGGCTTCATATGCTTTCAATATATCTAATACCTATTCAAGGACTCAAAAATATTTGGTAATTATTCACAACAAAATGATTTGAAAGGTTTTCATACACCATAAATCGCCTAAGAGACTATGACGGTTTTACCCTTTGATATGAAATAAGTTTGATCAAACGGCTTCATATGCTCTAAATATATCTAATACCATTCAAAGACTCAAAAATATTTGCTAATTATTCACAACAAAATGATTTGAAAGGTCTACATACACCACAAATCGCCTAAGAGACTATGATGGTTTTACCCTTTAAATTGAATTGAGTTTGATCCAAGGGCTTCATATGATTAAATATATCTAATACCTATTCAAGGACTCAAAAAATGTTTGGTAATTATTCACAACAAAATGATTCAAAAGGTGTTCATACACCACAAATCGCCTAAGAGACTACGATGGTTTTACCCTTCGATTTGAAATAAGCTTGATCCAAGGGTTTCATATGATTGAAATTTGCCTAATGCCAATTCAAGGAGTCAAAAATATGTTGTAATTAAGCACAAAAAATGATTTGAAAGGTATTCATACACCAAAAATCGCCTAAGAGACTATGACGGTTTTACCCTTTGATTTGAATTGAGTTTGATCCAAGAGCATCATATGTTTTTAAAAGATCTAATACCTATTCAAGGACCCAAAAATATTTGGTAATTATTCCAAACAAAATGATTTGAAAGGTGTTCATTCACCACAAATCGCCTAAGAGACTATGACGGTTTTACCCTTTGATTTAAATTGAGTTTTATCCAATGGCTTCATATGCTTTAAATATATCTAATACCTATTCAAAGACTCAAAAATATTTGGTAATTATTCACAACAAAATGAATTGAAAGGTTTTCATACACCACAAACCGCCTAAGAGGCTATGATGGTTTTACCCTTTAATTTGAATTGAGTTTGATTCAAGCACTTCATATGCTTAAATATATCTAAAACCTATTCACGGACTAAAAAATATTTGGTAATTATTCACAACAAAATGATTCGAAAGATGTTCTTACACCATAAATCGCCTAAAACACTCTGAAGGCTTTACCCTTTGATTTGAAATAAGTTTAATCAAAGGGCTTAATATGATTGAAAAATACCTAATACCAATTCAAGGAGTCAAAAATATTTGGTAATTAAGCAAAAAAAAGGATTTGAAAGGTGTTTATACACCAAAAATCGCCTAAGAGACTATACCGGTTTTACCCTTTGATTGAATTAAGTTTGATCCAAGGGATTCATATGCTTTAAATATAACTAATACCTATTGAAGGACTAAAAAATATTTATTAATTATTCACAGCAAAATGATTTGAAAGGTGTTCATACACCACAAATCGCCTAAGACACTATGACAGTTTTACCGTTTTATTTTAAATAAGTTTGATCCAAGGGCTTCATGTAATTGAAATATACCTAATATCAGTTCAAGGAGACAAAAATATTTTGTAATTAAGCACAAAAAATGATTTGAAAGGTGTTCATACACCAAAAATCGCCTAAGAGACTATGACAGTTTTACCCTTTGATTTCAATTGAGTTTGATCTAAGGGCTTAACATGCTTTTAATATATCTAATACCTATTCAACGACTCAAAAATATTTTGTAATTAATCACAACAAAATGATTTGAAAGGTTTTCATGCACCACAAATCGCCTAAGAGACTGTTACGATTTTACGCTTTGATATGAAATAAGTTTGATCCAAGCGCTTCATATGATTGAAATATATCTAATACCTATTCAAGGATTCAAAATAATATTGCAATTAATCACAAAAAAGGATTTGAAAGGTGTACATTCACCACAAATCGCCTAAGAGACTATGATGGTTATACCCTTTGATTTGAATTGAGTTTCATCCAAGGGCTTCATATGCTTTAAAAATAACTAATACCTATTCAAGTACTCAAAAATATTTGGTAATTATTCCCAACAAAATGAATTGAAAGGTGTTCATACACCACAAATCGCCCAACAGACTACGACGGTTTTACCCTTTAATTTCAATTGAGTTTGATCCAAGGGCTTCATATGCTTTAAATATATCTAATACTTATTCAAAGACTCAAAAATATTTGGTAATTATTCACAACAAAATGATTTGAAAGGTTTTCATATACCACAAATCATTTAAGAGACTATGAGGGTTTTACCCATTGATATGAAATAAGTTTGATCCAATGGCTTCATATGATTTAAATACATCTAATACCTATTCAAGGAGTCAAAGATATTTAGTAATTAAGCACAAAAAATGATTTGAAAGGTGTTCATACACCACAAATCCCATAAGATAATATGACGGTTTTACCCTTTAATTTGAGTTGAGTTTGATCCAAACAATTCATATGCTTTAAAAATATCTAATAACTATTCAAGGACTCAAAAATATTTAGTAATTATTCCCAACAAAATGATTTGAAAGGTTTTCATTCACCATAAATCGCCTAAGAGACTATGACGGTTTTACCCTTTGACTTGAACTGCGTTTTATCCTAGGGCTTCATATGGTTTAAATATATCTAATTATTTTTCAAGGAGTCACAAAAAATATGGTAATTAAGCACAAAAAATGATTTGAAAGGGGTTCATTCACCACAAATTGCCTAAGAGACTATGATGGTTTTACCCATTCATTTGAATTGAGTTTGATCCAAGGGCTTCATATGCTTTAAATATAACTAATACCTATTCAAGGACTCAAACATATTTTGTAATTATTCACAACAAAATGATTTGAAAGGTGTTCATTCACCACAAATCGCCTAAGAGACTATGACGGTTTTACCGTTTGATTTGAATTAAGTTTGATCCAAAGCGCTTCATATGCTTTAAATATATCTAATACCTATTCAAGGACTCAAAAATATTTCGTAATTATTCACAACAAATTTATTTGAAAGGTTTTCATACACCATAAATCGTCTAAGAGACTATGACGGTTTGACCCTTTGATATGAAATAAGTTTTATTTAAGGGCTTCATATGCTTTAAATATATCTAATACCTATTGAAGGACTCAAAAATATTTGGTATACATTCACAACAAAATGATTTGAAAGTTGTTTATACACCACAAAATCGCCTAAGAGACTATGACGGTTTTACCCTTTGATTTGAAATAACTTTGATCCAAGTGTTTCATATGATTTAAATATACCTAATACCAATTAAAGGAGTCAAAATATTTGGTAATTACTCACAAAAATTGATTTGAAAAGTGTTCGTACACCACAAATCGCCTAATAAACTGTGACGGTTTTACCCTTTAATTTTAATTGAGTTTGATCCAAGGGTTTCATATGCTTAAATATATCTAATACCTATTCAAGGACTCAAAAATATTTGGTAATTATTCACAACAAAATGATTTGAAAGGTTTTCATACACCATAAATCTCCTAAGAGACTATGAGGATTTTACCCTTTGATGTGAAATAAGTTTTATCCAAGGGCTTCATATGCTCTAAATATATCTAATACCTATTCAAGGACTCAAAAATATTTGAAAGGTGTTCATACACCACAAATCTCCTAAGAGACTATGATGGTTTTACCCATTAATTTGAATTGAGTTTGATCCAAGGGCTTCATATGCTTTAAATATATCTAATACCTATTCAAGGACTCAAAAATATTTGGTAATTATTCACAACAAAATGATTCGAAAGGTGTTCATACATCACAAATCGCCTTAGACACTATGATGGTTTTACCCTTTGATTTGAAATAAGTTTTATCCAAGGGCTTCATATGATTGAAATATACCTAATATCAGTTCAAGGAGACAAAACTTTTTTGTAATTAAGCAGAAAAAAATCATATGAAAGGTGTTCATACACTAAAAATCGCCTAAGAGACTATGACGGTTTTACCCTTTGATTTCAATTGAGTTTGATCGAAGGGCTTAACATGCTTTTAATATATCTAATACCTATTCAACGACTCAAAAATATTTGGTAATTAATCACAATAAAATGATTTGAAAGGTTTTCATGCACCACAAATCGCCTAAGAGACTGTTACGATTTTACGCTTTGATCTTAAATAAGTTTGATCCAAGCGCTTCATATGATTGATATATATCTAATGCCTATTCAAGGAGTCAAAAAATATGGTAATTAATCACAAAAAATGATTTGAAAGGTGTACATTCACCACAAATCGCCTAAGAGACTATGATGGTTTTACCCTTTGATTTGAATTGAATTTCATCCAAGGGCTTCATATGCTTTAAAAATAACCAATACCTATTCAAGGACTCAAAAATATTTGAAAATTATTCCCAACAAAATGATTTGAAAGGTGTTCATACACCACAAATCGCTTATTAGACTATGACGGTTTTCCCCTTTATTTTCAATTGAAATTGATCCAAGGGCTTCAGATGCTTTAAATATATCTAATACTTATTCAACGACTAAAAATATTTGGTAATTATTCACAACAAAATGATTTGAAAGGTTTTCATATACCACAAATCGCTTAAGAGACTATGAGGGTTTTACCCATTGATATGAAATAAGTTTGTTCCAATGGCTTCATATGATTTAAATACATCTAATACCTATTCAAGTAGTCAAAAATATTTGGTAATTAAGCACAAAAAATGATTTGAAAGGTGTTCATACACCAAAAATCGCCTAAGTGACTAAGATGGTTTTACCCTTTGATTTGAATTGAGTTTGATCCAAGGGCTTCATATGCTTTTAATATATCTAATACCTACTAAATGAATCAAAAATATTTGGTAATTAATCACAACAAAATGATTTGAAAGTTTTTCATACACCACAAATCGCCTAAGAGACTATCACGATTTTACCCTTTGATATGAAATAAGTTTGATCCAAGCGCTTCATATGATTTTAATATATCTAATACATATTCAAGGAGTTAAAAAAATATGGTAATTAAGCACAAAAAATGATTTGAAAGGTGTTCATTCACCACAAATTGCCTAAGAGACTATGATTGTTTTACCCTTTCATTTGAATTGAGTTTGATCCAAGGGCTTCATATGCTTTAAATATAACTAATACCTATTCAAGGACTAAAACATATTTGGTAATTATTCACAACAAAATGATTTGAAAGGTTTTCATTCAACACAAATCGCCTAAGAGACTATGACGGTTTTACCCTTTGATTTCAATTAAGTTTGATCCAAGGGCTTCATATGATTTAAATATATCTAATACCTATTCAAGGACTCAAAAATATTTCGTAATTATTCACAACAAAATGATTTGAAAGGTTTTCATACACCGTAAATCGCCTAAGAGACTATGACGGTTTGACCCTTTGATATGAAATAAGTTTTATCCAAGGGCTTCATATGCTTTAAATATATCTAATACCTATTGAAGGACTCAAAAATATTTGGTATACATTCACAACAAATGATTTGAAAGTTGTTTATACACCACAAAATCGCCTAAGAGACTGTGACGGTTTTACCCTTTGATTTAAAATAAGTTTGATCCAAGTGTTTCATATGATTGAAATATACCTAATACCAATTCAAGTAGTCAAAATATTTGGTAAATTAATCACAAAAAATAATTTGAAAAGTGTTCGTACACCACAACTCGCCTAATAGACTGTGACGGTTTTACCCTTTATTTTGAATTGAGTTTGATCCAAGGGCTTCATATGCTTAAATATATCTAATACCTATTCAAGGACTCAAAAATATTTGGTAATTATTCACAACAAAATGATTTGAATGGTTTTAATACACAATAAATTGCCTAAGAGACTATGACGGGTTTACCCTTTAATATGAAATAAGTTTTATCCAAGGGCTTCATATGCTCTAAATATATCTAATACCTATTAAAGGACTCAAAAATATTTGGTAATTATTCACAACAAAATGATTCGAAAGGTGTTCATACACCACAAATCGCCTTAGACACTATGACGGTTTTACCCTTTGATTTGAAATAAGTTTTATTCAAGGGCTTCATATGATTGAAATATACGTATTATCAGTTCAAGGAGACAAAAATATTTTGTAATTAAGCACAAAAAATGATTTGAAAGATGTTCATACACCAAAAATCGCCTAAGAGACTATGACGGTTTTACCCTTTGATTTCAATTGAGTTTGATCCAAGGGATTAATATGCTTTTAATATATCTAATACATATTCAACGACTCAAAAATATTTGGTTATTAATCAAAAAAAATGATTTTAAAGGTTTTCATGCACCACAAATCCCATACGAGACTATTACGGTTTTACCCTTTTATTTGAATGGAGTTGAATCGACGGACTTCATATGCTTTAAAGAGATCTAATAACTATTCAAGGAATCAAAAATATTTGGTAATTAAGCACAAAAAATGATTTGAAAGGTGTTCATACACCACAAATCCCATAAGAGAATATGACGGTTTTACCCTTTGATTTGAATTGAGTTTTATCCAAGGACTTCATATACTTTAAAAAGATCTAATAACTATTCAAGGACTCAAAAATATTTGGTAATTATTCCCAACAAAATGATTTGAAAGGTTTTCATTCACCAAAAATCGCCTGAGAGACTATGACTGTTTTACCCTTTGACTTGAACTGAGTTTTATCCGAGGGCTTCATATGCTTTAAATATATCTAATACTTATTCAAGGACTCAAAAATATTTGGTAACTGTTCACAACAAAATGATTTGAAAGGTTTTCATACACCATAAATTGCCTAAGAGAATATGACGGTTTTACCCTTTCGTTTGAATTGAGTTTGATCCAAGGGCTTCATATGCTTTAAATATATCGAATACCTATTCAAGGACTAAAACTATTTAGTAATTATTCAGAATAAAATGATTTGAAAGGTTTCCATACACCACAAATCGCCTTAGAGACTATCACGGTTTTACCCTTTGATATGAAATAAGTTTGATCCAATGGCTTCATATGATTTAAATATATCTAATACCTATTCAAGGAGGCCAAAAATATTTTGGTAATTAAACACAAAAAATGCTTTGAAAGGTGTTCATACACCATAAATCCCCTAAGAGACTATGATGGTTTTATCCTTTGATTTGAATTGTGTTTGATCCAAGGACTTGATATGAATGTGACTCTATGAAAGAAACATTCAATTGTACTCCAATGCAAAGGAACCTAGATAATTAAAAGTCCGAATTTTTATGTGTTTTGTGTCTAAAGTTTGTGTTTTTATGTGTTTATGGGATATGGAAATTAAATCAATCACTCCTGAAAGATTTAATTAACTTTCAATCTCACTTAAACCACTCCTGGAATTAAGTAGATTAATCACTCAATAATTATCACTCCTGAAAATTATTAAATGGCACGAATTTAATTGACAAACAATTAAGCTCGAAATATATGACTTAAACTCTCAAAATTTCACTCAATAAAATCGACTACAATAGGCCCTATTTATACTAGTACATCTCTAGTATGATAAGGAACCCTAAACTCTATCTAAAAAGCAAGATAAACCTTAATCCCTAAAATCTAGGAAAAGATAAATATTGCTAAAAGATAAGGAAGAATCCTAATAAGATGAGCATGGATTTTTCGGCCATCTCTATCTTATTTCACACGCCTATCTTCCCTTATCTTAAGCTAAAAGATCAATTCTTATCTTTAAGGGATTACAAATCCAACTAGGACTCTAAATCAACTCCTATCACCGAATTATACAAGTCATAATTTCGGCCATAGTTTTATTTAACTAACATTAATTAAAAGTCTAAACTAACTTGAAATAACACTCTTAAAGGACTCAATTGACTAAATATGGACTTCATAACATGGGCTAAGGACGCCCCTCATAAGCTTCATGGACTTGATCATCTTCAATCTGGACGGAAAGGTTGGGTTGAGCTTAAACTCGTAGCTCCCATGACCTTGCTTTGAAGAATTAACCATATCCAAAAATTGCGAAGGTCATAGATAGTGATAACTTGCCTAAGCCTCTTCGCTCCAGCATCAGGACTTCATATGCTTCAAAAAGATATAATACCCATTCAAGGACTCAAAAATATTTGGTAATTATTCCCAACAAAATAATTTGAAAGGTGTTCATTCACCACAAATCGCCTAAGAGACTATGACGGTTTTACCCTTTGATTTGAATTGAGTTTTATCCAAGGGCTTCATAAGCTTTAAATATATCTAATACCTATTCAAGGACTCAAAAATATTTGGTAATTATTCATAACAAAATGATTTAAAAGGTCTTCATACACCATAAATCGCCTAAGAGACTATGACGGTTTTACCCTTTGATATGAAATAAGTTTGATCCAACGGCTTCATATGCTCTAAATATATCTAATACCATTCAAAGACTCAAAAATATTTGCTAATTATTCACAACAAAATGATTTGAAAGGTCTTCATACACCACAAATCGCCTAAGAGACTATGATGGTTTACCTTTTAAATTGAATTGAGTTTGATCCAAGGGCTTCATATGATTCAATATATCTAATACCTATTCAAGGACTCAAAAATATTTGGTAATTATTCACAACAAAATGATTCAAAAGTTGTTCATACACCACAAATCGCCTAAGAGACTACGACGGTTTTACCCTTCGATTTGATATAAGTTTGACCCAAGGGCTTCATATGATTGAAATATGCCTAATACCAATTCAAGGAGTCAAAAATATGTTGTAATTAAGCACAAAAAATGATTTGAAAGGTGTTCATACACCTAAAATCCCCTAAGAGACTATGATGGTTTTACCCTTTGATTTGAATTGAGATTGATCCAAGCGCTTCATATGTTTTTAAAAGATCTAATACCTATTCAAGGACTCAAAAATATTTGGTAATTATTCCCAAAAAAATGATTTGAAAGGTGTTCATACACAACAAATCGCCTAAGAGGCTATGACGGTTTTACCCTTTAATATGAAATAAGTTTGATCCAAGCGCTTGATTTTATCGAAATATATCCAATACTTATCCAAGGAGTCAAAAATATATGGTACTTAAGCACAAAAAAATGATTTGAAAGGTGTTCATTCACCACAAATCGCCTAAGAGACTACGATGGTTTTACCCTTTAATTTGAATTGAGTTTGATCCAAGGGCTTCCTATGCTTAAATATATCTAAAACCTATTCACGGACTCAAAAATATTTGGTAATTATTCACAACAAAAAGATTCGAAAGATGTTCACACACCATAAATCGCCTTAAAGACTCTGACGGCTTTACCCTTTGATTTGAAATAAGTTTGATCAAGGGGCTTAATATGATTGAAATATACCTAATACCAATTCAAGGAGTCAAAAATATTTGGTAATTAAGCACAAAAAAGGATTTGAAAGGTGTTTGGACACCAAAAATCGCCTAAGAGACTATACCGGTTTTACCCTTTGATTGAATAAAGTTTGATCCAAGGGATTCATATGCTTTAAATATATCTAATACCTAAGACACTATGACGGTTTTAACGTTTGATTTGATATAAGTTTGATCCAAGGGCTGCATATAATTGAAATATACCTAATATCAATTCAAGGAGTTAAAAATATTTTGTAATTAAGCACAAAAAATGATTTGAAAGGTGTTCATACACCAAAAATCGCCTAAGATACTATGACGGTTTTACCCTTTGATTTGAATTGAGTTTGATCCATGGGATTCATATGCTTCTAATATATCTAATACCTATTAAATGACTCAAAAATATTTGGTAATTAATCACAACAAAATGATTTGAAAGGTCTTCATACACCACAAATCGCCTAAGAGACTATCACGGTTTTACCCTTCGATATGAAATAACTTTGATCCAAGCGCTTCATATGATTGAAATATATCTAATACCTATTCAAGGAATCATATGCTTTAAATATAACTAATACCTATTCAATGATCTAAAAAATATTTGGTAATTATTCCCAAAAAAAATGAATTGAAAGGCGTTCATACACCACAAATCGCCTAAGAGACTATGACGGTTTTACCCTTTGATTTGAATTAAGTTTAATCCAAGGGCTTCATATGATTTAAATATATCTAATACCTATTCAAGGACTCATAAATATTTTGTAATTATTCACAACAAAATTATTTGAAAGGTTTTCATACACCATAAATCGCCTAAGAGACTATGACGGTTTGACCATTTAATATGAAATAAGTTTGATCCAAGGGCTTCATATGCTTTAAATATATCTAATACCTATTGAAGGACTCAAAAATATTTGGTATATATTCACAACAAAATGATTTGAAAGTTGTTTATACACCACAAATCGCCTAAGAGACTATGACGGTTTTACCCTTTGATTTGAAAAAAGTTTGATCCAAGTGTTTCATATGATTGAAATATACCTAATACCAATTCATGGAGTCAAAATATTTGGTAATTAATCAAAAAAAATGATTTGAAAGGTGTTCATTCACCACAAATAGCTTTAGAGACTATGACGGTTTTACCCTTTGATTTGAATTGAGTTTGATCAAAGGCCTTCATATGCTTTAAATATATCGAATACCTATTCAAAGACTAAAAATATTTGGTAATTATTCACAACAAAATGATTTGAAAGGTTTTCATGCTCCACAAATTGCATAAGAGACTATGAGGGTTTTACCCTTTGATATGAAATAATTTTGATCCAATCTCTTGATATGATTTAAATATATCTAATACATATTCAAGGAGTCAATTTTTTTTGGTAATTAAGCACAAAAAATGATTTGAAAGGTTTTCATACACCACTAATCCCCTAAGAGACTATAACGGTTTTACCTTTTGATTTGGATTGAGTTTGATACAAGTACTTCATATGCTTTAAAAAGATCTAATACCTATTCAAGGACTCAAAAATATTTGGTAATTATTCCCAACAAAATGATTTGAAAGGTGTTGATTCACCATAATTCGCCTAAGAAACCATGACGGCTTTACCCTTTGATTTGAATTGAGTTTTATCCAAGGGCTTCATCTGCTTTAAATATATCTAATACCTATTCAAGGACACAAAAATATTTGGTAATTATTCACAACAAAATGATTTGAAAGGTTTTCATACACCATAAATCGCCTCAGAGACTATGACGGTTTTACCCTTTGATATGAAATAATTTTGATCCAACGACTTCATATGCTCTAAATATATCTAATATCTATTTAAAGACTAAAAAAATGGTAATTATTCACAACAAAATGATTCGAAAGGTCTTCATACACCACAAATCGGCTAACAGACTATGATGGTTTTACCCTTTAATTTGAATTGATTAGGATCCAAGGTCTTAATCTGCTTAACTAAATATAATACCTATTCAAGGACTGAAAAATATTTGGTAATTATTCACAACAAAATGATTCGAAAGGTGTTCATACACCACAAATCGCCTAAGAGACTATGACGGTTTTACCCTTTGATTTGAAATAAGTTTGATGCAAGGGCTTCATATGATGGAAATATACCTAATAAGAATTCAAGGAGTCAAAAATATGTTGTAATTAAGCACAAAAAATGATTTGAAAGGTGTTCATACACCAAAAATCGCCTAAGAGACTATGACGGTTTTACCCTTTGATTTGACTTCAGTTTGATCCAAGAGCTTCATATGCTTTTAAAAGATCTAATACCTATTCAAGGACTAAAAATATTTGGTAATTAATCACAACAAAATGATTTGAAAGGTTTTCTTACACCACAAATCGCCGAAGAGACTATGAGGGTTTTACCCTTTGATATGAAATAAGTTTGATCCAAGAGCTTCATATGCTTTTAAAAGATCTAATACCTATTCAAGGACTAAAATTTTTTTGTAATTATTCACAACAAAATGATTTGAAAGGTTTTCGTACACCACAAATCCCCAAAGAGACTATGACGGTTTTACCCTTTGATTTGAATTGAGTTTGATCCAAGGAGTTCATATGCTTTAAAAAGATCTAATACCTATTCAAGGAATCAAAAATATTTGGTAATTATTCCCAACAAAATGATTTGAAAGGTGTTCATTCACCACAAATCGCCTAAGAGACTATGACGGTTTTACCATTTAATTTGAATTGAGTTTGATCCAAGGGTTTCATATACTTTAAATATATCTAATACCTATTCAAGGACTCAAAAATATTTGGTAATTATTCACAACAAAATGATTCGAAAGGTGTTCATACACCACAAATCGCCTAAGAGACTATGACGGTTTTACCCTTTGATTTGAAATAAGTTTGATCCAAGGGCTTCATATGATTGAAATATACCTAATAACAATTCAAGGAGTCAAAAATATGTTGTAATTAAGCACAAAAAATGATTTGAAAGGTGTTCATAAACCAAAAATCGACTAAGAGACTATGACGGTTTTACCCTTTTATTTTACTTGAGTTTGATCCAAGAGCTTCATATGCTTTTAAAAGATCTAATACCTATTTAAGGACTCAAAAATAATTGGTAATTATTCCCAACAAAATGATTTGAAAGGTGTTCATTCACCACAAATCGCCTAAGAGACTATGACGGTTTTCTCTTTGATTTGAATTGAGTTTTATTCAAGGGCTTCATATGCTTTAAACATATATAATACCTATTCAAGGATTATAAATTTTTTGTTTTTTTTTACAATAAATTTTTTTTATTTTTTTTTTATACCTTAATTGCTTAGGGATTGGATTTTTTTTTTCAACGGCTTCATATGTTCTAAATAAATCTAATACCTATTCAAAGACTCAAAAATATTTGGTAATTATTAACAACAAAATGATTTGAAAGGTGTTCATGCACCACAAATCGCCTAAGACACTGTGACAGTTTTACCGTTTGATTTGAACTAAGTTTGATCCAAGGGCTTCATATAATTGAAATATACCTAATATCAATTCAAGGAGTCAAAAATATATGGTAATTAAGCATAAAAATGATTTGAAAGGTGTTCATTCACAACAAATCGCCTCAGAGACTATGATGGTTTTACCCTTTAATTTGAATTTAGTTTGATCCTAGGGCTTCATATGCTTCAATATATCTAAAACCTATTCATGGACTCATAAATATTTGGTAATTATTCACAATAAAATGATTCGAAAGGTGTTCATACACCACAAATCGCCTAAGAGACTATGACGGTTTTACCCTTTGATTTGAAATAAGTTTGATCCAAGGGCTTCATATGATTGAAATATACCTAATACCAATTCAAGGGGTCAAAAATATTTTGTACTTAAGAACAAAAAGTGATTTGAAAGGTGTTCATACACCAAAAATTGCCTAAGAGACTATGACAGTTTTACCCTTTGATTTGAATTGAGTTTGATCCAAGGGCTTCATATGCTTTTAATATATCTAACACCTATTCAATGACTCAAAAATATTTGGTAATTAGTCACAACAAAATGATTTGAAAAGTTTTCATACACCACAAATCGCCTAAGAGACTATGACGGTTTTACCCTTTGATATGAAATAAGTTTGATCTAAGCGCTTCATATGATTGAAATATATCGAATACATATTCAAGGAGTCAAAAATATATGGTAATTAAGCACAAAGAATGATTTCAAAGGTGTTCATTCACCACAAATCGCCTTAGAGACTATGACTGTTTTACCCTTTGATTGGAATTGAGTTTGATCCAAGGGCTTCATATGATTTAAATATATCTAATACTTATTAAAGGACTAAAAATATTTGGTAATTATTCACAACAAAATGATTTGAATGGTTTTCATACACATCAAATCTCCTAAGAGACTATGAGGGTTTTACCCTTTGATATGAAATAAGTTTGATCCAAGAGCTTCATATACTTTTAAAAGATCTAATACCTATTCAAGGAGTCAAAAATATTTGGTAATTAATCACTAAAAATTATTTTAAAGGTGTTCATACACCACAAATCCCCTAAGAGACTATGACGGTTTTACCCTTTGATTTGAATTGAGTTTGATCCTAGGACTTCATATGCTCTAAAAAGATGTAATACCTATTCAAGGACTCAAAAATATTTGGTAATTATTCCCAACAAAATGATTTTAAAGGTGTTCATTCACCACAAGTCGCCTAAGAGACTATGATGGTTTTGCCCTTTGATTTGAATTAAGTTTTATCCAAGAGCTTCATCTGCTTTAAATATATCTAATACCTATTCAAGGACTCAAAAATATTTGGTAATTATTCACAACAAAATGATTTCTAAGTTTTTCATACATCATAAATCGCCTAAGAGTCTATGACGGTTTTACCCTTTGATATGAAATATATTTTATCCAAGGGCTTCATATGCTCTAAATATATCTAATACGTATTCATGGACTCAAAAATATTTGGTAATTATTCACAACAAAATGATTTGAAAGGTGTTCATACACCATAAATTGCCTAAGAAACTATGACGGTTTTACCCTTTGATTTGAAATAAGTTTGATCCAAGGGCTTCATTTGATTGAAATATACCTAATATAAATTCAAGGAGTCAAAAATATTTTGTAATTAAGCACAAAAAATGATTTGAAAGGTGTTCATACACCACAAAATCGCCTAAGAGACAACGTCGGCTTTACCCTTTGATTTGAATTGAGTTTGATCCAAGGGCTGCATATATTTTTAATATATCTAATACCTATTCAATGATTCAAATATATTTGGTAATTAATCACAACAAATTGATTTGAAAGATTTTCATACACCACAAATCGCCTAAGAGACTATCACGGTTTTACCCTTTGATATGAAATAAGTTTGATCCAACCGCTTCATATGATTGAAATATATCTAATACCTATCCAAGGAGTCAAAAAAATATGGTAATTAAGCACAAAAAATTATTTGAAAGGTGTTCATTCAGCACAAATTGCCTAAGAGACTGTGACGGTTTTACCGTTTGAATTGAATTGACTTTGATCCAAGGGCTTCATGTGATTTAAATATAACTAATACCTATTCAAGGATCTCAAAAACATTTGGTAATTATTCCGTAATAAATGATTTGAAAGGTGTTCATTCACCAAAAATCGCCTAAGAGACTATGACGGTTTTACCATTTGATTTGAATTAAGTTTGATCCAAGGGCTTAATATGCTTTAAATATATCTAATACCTATTCGAGGACTCAAAAATATTTGGTAATTATTCACAACAAAATTATTTGAAAGGTTTTCATACACCATTAATCGCCTAACAGACTATGACGGTTTGACCACTTTGATATGAAATAAGTTTGATCAAAGGGCTTCATATGATTGAAATATACCTAATACCAATTCAAGGAGTCAAAATATTTGGTAATTAATCACAAAAAAATGATTGGA
The DNA here is from genome assembly GCA_947645195.1 of Patellifolia procumbens. Taxonomy (NCBI): domain Eukaryota; kingdom Viridiplantae; phylum Streptophyta; class Magnoliopsida; order Caryophyllales; family Amaranthaceae; genus Patellifolia; species Patellifolia procumbens. The sequence goes on from CANSGD010001314.1 coordinate 97,294, forward strand.
AAGGTGTTCATAAACCACAAATCGCCTAATAGACTATGACGGTTCTATCCTTTATTTTGAATTGAGTTTGATCCAAGGGCTTCATATGCTTTAAATATATCTAATACCTATTCAAGGACTCAAAAATATTTGGTAATTATTCACAATAAAAGAATCTGAAAGGTGTTCATGCACCAAACATCGCCTAAGATACTATGACGGTTTTACAACTTTATTTGAATTGAGTTTGATCAAAGGGCTTCATATGCTTTAAATATATCTAATACCTATTCAAGGACACAAAAATATTTGGTAATTATTCACAACAAAATGATTTGAAAGGTGTTCATACACCACCAATCGCCTAAGCGACTATGACGGTTTTACCATTTGATTTGAAATAAGTTTGATCAAGGGGCTTAATATGATTGAAATATACCTAATACGAATTCAAGGAGTCAAAAATATTTGGTAATTAAGCACAAAAAAGGATTTGAAAGGTGTTTATACACTAAAAGTCGCCAAAGAGACTATACCGGTTTTATCCTCTGATTGAATTTAATTTGATCCAAGGGATTCATATGCTTTAAATATATCTAATACCTATTCAAGGACTCAAAAATATTTGGTAATTATTCACAACAAAATGATTTGAAAGGTTAATATACACCACAAATCGCTTAAGAGACTATGATGGCTTTACCCTTTAATTTGAATTGAGTTTGATCCAAGGGCTTCATATGCTTAAATATATCTAATACCTATTCAATGACTCAAAAATATTTGGTAATTATTCACAACAAAAGAATCTGAAAGGTCTTCATGCACCAAACATCGCCTAAGAGACTATGACGGTTTTACCCTTTGATTAGAATTGAGTTTGATCCAAGGGCTTCATATGCTTTAAATATATCGAATACCTATTCAAGGACTAAAAATATTTGGTAATTATTTACAACAAATTGATTTAAAGGTTTTCATACACCACAAATCGCCTAAGAGACTATGAGGGGTTTACCCTTTGATATGAATAAGTTTGATCCAATGGCTTCCTATGATTTAAATATATCAATTACCTATTCAAGGAGTCAAAATATTTTGTAATTAAGCACAAAAATGATTTGAAAGGTGTTCATACACCACAAATCCCCTAAGAGACTACGACAGTTTTACCCTTTGATTTGAATTGTGTTTGATCCAAGGACTTCATATGCTTTCAAAATATCTAATACCTATTCAAGGACTCAAAAACATCTGGTAATTATTCCCAAAAAAATGATTTGAAAGGTGTTCATTCACCACAAATCGCCTAAGAGACTATGACGTTTTTACACTTTGATTTAAATTGAGTTTTATCCAAGGGCTTCATATGCTTTAAATATAACAAATACCTACTCAAAGACTCAAAAATATTCGGTAATTATTCACAAAAAAATGAATTGAAAGGTTTTCATACACCACAAATCGCCTAAGAGGCTATGACGGTTTTACCCTTTGATATGAAATAAGTTTGATCCAAGCGCTTTATATGATCAAAATATATCTAATACCTATCCAAGGAGTAAAAAATATATAGTAATTAAGCACCAAAAATAATTTGAAAGGTGTTCATTCACCACAAATCGCCTAAGAGACTCCGATGGTTTTACCCTTTAATTTGAATTGAGTTAAATCCAAGGGCTTCTTATGCTTAAATATATCTCAAACCTATTCACGGACTCAAAAATATTTGGTAATTATTCACAACAAACAGATTCGAAAGATGTTCATACACCACAAATAGCCTAAAAGACTCTGACAGCTTTACCCTTTGATTTGAAATAAGTTTGCTCAAGGGGCTTAATATGATTGAAATATACCTAATACCAATTCAAGGAGTCAAAAATATTTGGTAATTATTCACATCAAAATGATTTGAAAGGTGTTAATACACCACAAATCGCCTAAGACACTATGACGGTTTTACCGTTTGTTTTGAAATAAGTTTGATCCAAGGGCTTCATATGATTGCAATATACCTAATATCAATTCAAGGAATCAAAAATATTTGGTAATTACAAAATGATTCAAAAGGTGTTCATACACCACAAATCGCCTAAGACACTATGACGGTTTTACCCTTTGATTTGAAATAAGTTTGATCATGGGGCTTAATATGATTGAAATATACCTAATACCATTTCAAGGAGTCAAAAATATTTGGAAATTAAGCACATAAAAGGATTTGAAAGGTGTTTATAGACCAAAAATCGCCAAAGAGACTATACCGGTTTTATCCTTTGATTGAATTAAGTTTGATCCAAGGGATTCATATGCTTTAAATATATCTAATACCTATTCAAGGACTCAAAAATATTTGGTAAGTATTCACAACAAAATGTTTTGAAAAGTTTTTATACACCACAAATCGCCTAAGAGACTATGACTGTTTGACCCTTTGATATGAGATATGTTTGATCCAAGGGCTTCATATGATTGAAATATATCTAATGCTTATTCAAGGAGTCAAAAATGTTGGTATTTAAGCACAAAAAATGACTTGAAAGGTGTTCATTCACCATAAATCGCCTAAGAGACTATGATGGTTTTACCCTTTAATTTGAATTGAGTTTGATCCAAGGGCTTAATATGCTTAATAATATCTAAAACCTATTCACGGACGCAAAAATATTTGGTAATTATTCACAACAAAATGATTCGAAAAATGTTCATACACCACAAATCGCCTAAGAGACTCTAACGGATTTACCCTTTGATTTGAAATAAGTTTGATCCAAGGGCTTCATATGATTGAAATATACCTAATACCAATTCAAGGAGTCAAAAATATTTTGTAATTAAGAACAAAAAATGATTTGAAAGGTGTTCATACACAAAAAATCGCCTAAGAGACTACGACAGTTTTACCCTTTGATTTGAATTGAGTTTGATCCAAGGGCTTCATATGCTTTAAATATATCTAATACTTATTCAAGGACTCAAAAATATTTGGTAATTATTCACAACAAAATGATTTGAAAGGTTTTCATACACCATAAATCGCCTAAGAGACTATGACGGTTTTACCCTTTGATTTGAATTGAGTTTGATCCAAGGGCTTCATATGCTTAAATATATCTTAAACCTATTCACAGACTCAAAAATATTTGGTAATTATTCACAACAAAATGATTCGAAAAATGTTCATACACCACAAATCGCATAAGAGACTCTGACGATTTACCCTTTGATTTGAAATAAGTTTGATCCAAGGGCTTCATATGATTTAAATATACCTAATACCAATTCAAGGAGTCAAAAATATTTTGTAATTAAGAACAAAAGATGATTTGAAAGGTGTTCATACACAAAAAATCGCTTGAGACTATGACAGTTTTACCCTTTGATTTGAATTGAGTTTGATCCAAGGGCTTCATATGCTTTTAATATATCTAATACCTATTCGATGACTCAAAAAATTTGGTAATTAATCACAACAAAATGATTTGAAAGGTTTTTATACCCCAAAAATCGCTTAAGAGCCTATGACAGTTTTTCCCTTTGATATGAAATAAGTTTGTTCCAAGCGCTTCATATGATTGAAAATATCTAATACCTATTCAAGGTCTCAACAATATATGGTAATTAAGCACAAAGAATGATTTGAAAGGTGTTCATTCACCACAAATCGGCTAAGAGACTATGACGGTTTTACCCTTTGATTTTTATTGAGTTTGATCCAAGGGCTTCATATGCTTTAAATATATCTAATACCTATTCAAGGACTCAAAATTATTTGCTAATTATTCACAACAAAATGTTTTGAATGGTTTTCATACACCATATATTGCCTAAAAGACTATGAAAGTTTTACCCTTTGATATGAAATAAGTTTGATCCAACGGCTTCATATGTTCTAAATATATCTAATACTTATTCAAAGACTCAAAAATATTTGGTAATTATTCACAACAAAATGAATTGAAAGGCGTTCATACACCACAAATCGCCTAAGAGACTATGACAGTTTTACCCTTTGATTTGAATTGAGTTTGATCCAAGGGCTTCGATATGCTTTAAATATATCTAATACTTATTCAAGGACTAAAAATATTTGGTAATTATTCACAACAAAATGATTTGAAAGGTTTTCATATACCACAAATCGCCTAAGAGACCATGAGGGTTTTACCCATTGATATGAAATAAGTTTGATCCAATGGCTTCATATGATTTAAATACATATAATACCTATTCAAGGAGTCAAAAATATTTGGTAATTAAGCACAAAAAATGATTTGAAAGGTGTTCATACCCCACAATTCCCATAAGAGAATATGACGGTTTTACCCTTTGATTTGAATTGAGCTTGATCAAAGGACTTCATATGCTTTAAAAAGATCTAATAACTATTCAAGGACTCAAAAATATTTGGTAATTATTCCCAACAAAATGATTTGAAAGGTTTTTATTCACCACAAATCGCCTAAGAGACTATGGCGGTTTTACCCTTTCACTTGAACTGAGTTTTATCCGAGGGCTTCATATGCTTTAAATATATCTAATACTTATTCAAGGACTCAAAAATATTTGGTAATTATTCACAACAAAATGATTTGAAAGGTTTTCATACACCATAAATCGCCTAAGAGAACTATGACGGTTTTACCCTTTGATTTGAATTGAGTTTGATCCAAGGGCTTCATATGCTTAAATATATCTTAAACCTATTCACAGACTCAAAAATATTTGGTAATTATTCACAACAAAATGATTAGAAAAATGTTCATACACCACAAATCGCCTAAGAGACTCTGACGGATTTACCCTTTGATTTGAAATAAGTTTAATCCAAGGGCTTCATATGATTGAAATATACCTAATACAAATTCAAGGAGTCAAAAATATTTTGTAATTAAGAACAAAAAATGATTTGAAAGGTGTTCATACACTAAAAATCCCTAAAGAGACTATGACAGTTTTACCCTTTGATTTGAATTGAGTTTAATCCAAGGGCTTCATATGCTTTTAATATATGTAATACCTATTCAATGACTCGAAAATATTTGGTAATTAATCACAACCAAATGATTTGAAAGGTTTTCATACACCACAAATCGCATAAGAGCCTATGACGGTTTTACCCTTTGATATGAAATAAGTTTGATCCAACCGCTTCGTATGATTGAAATATATCTAATACCTATTCAAGGAGTCAAAAAAATATGGTAATTAAGCACAAAGAATGATTTGAAAGGTGTTCATTCACCACAAATCGGCTAAGAGACTATGATGGTTTTACCCTTTGATTTTTATTGAGTTTGATCCAAGGGCTTCATATGCTTTAAATATATCTAATACCTATTCAAGGACTCAAAAATATTTACTAATTATTGACAACAAAATGATTTGAAAGGTTTTCATACACCATAAATTGCCTAAAAGACTATGATAGTTTTACCCTTTGATATGAAATAAGTTTGATCCAACGGCTTCATATGGTCTAAATATATCTAATACTTATTCAAAGACTCAAAAATATTTCGTAATTATTCACAACAAAATTAATTGAAAGGTGTTCATACACCAGAAATCGCCTAAGAGACTATGACGGTTTTACGCTTCGATATGAAATAAGTTTGATCCAAGGGCTATATATGAAAGAAATATATCTAATACCTATCCAAGGAGTCAAAAATATATGGTAATTAAACACAAAAAATGATTTGAAAGGTGTTCATTCACCACAAATCGCCTAAGAGACTATGACGGTTTTACCCATTGATTTGAATTGAGTTTGATCCAAGGGCTTCATATGCTTTAAATATATCTAATACTTATTCAAGGACTAAAAATATTTGGTGGTTATTCACAACAAAATGATTTGAAAAGTTTTCATATACCAAAAATCGCCTACGAGACTATGAGGGTTTTACCCATTGTTATGAAATAAGTTTGATCCAATGGCTTCATATGATTTAAATACATCTAATACCTATTCAAGGAGTCAAAAATATTTGGTAATTAAGCACAAAAATGATTTTAAAGGTGTTCATACCCCACAAATAGCATAAGAGAATATGAGGGTTTTACCCTTTGATTTGTATTGAGTTTGACCCAAGGACTTCATATGCTTTAAAAAGATCTAATAACTATTCAAGGACTCAAAAATATTTGGTAATTATTCCCAACAAAATGATTTGAAAGGTTTTCATTCACCACAAATTGCCTAAGAGACTATGATGGTTTTACCCTTTGACTGGAACTGAGTTTTATCCGAGGGCTTCATATGCTTTAAATATATCTAATACTTATTCAAGGACTCAAAAATATTCGGTAATTATTCACAACAAAATGATTTGAAAGGTTTTCATACACCATAAATCGCCTAAGAGACTTTGACGGTTTTACCCTTTGATTTGAATTGTGTTTGATCCAAGGGCTTCATATGCTTTAAATATATCGAATACCAATTCAAGAACTAAAAATATTTAGTAATTATTCACAACAAAATGATTTGAAAGGTTTTTATACACCACAAATCGCCTAAGAGACTATGAGGGTTTTACCCTTTGATATGAAATAAGTTTGATCGAATGGCTTCATATGATTAGAATATATCTAATACCTATTTAAGGAGTCAAAAAATATTTTGTAATTAAGCAGAAAAAATGCTTTGAAAGGTGTTCATACACCACAAATCCCCTAAGAGACTATGACGGTTTTACCCTTTGATTTGAATTGTGTTTGATCCAAGGACTTCATATGCTTTAAAAAGATCTAATACCTATTCAAGGACTCAAAAATATTTGGTAATTATTCCCAACAAAATGATTTGAAAGGTGTTCATTCACCACAAATCGCCTAAGAGACATGATGGTTTTTCCCTTTGATTGAATTGAGTTTTATCCAAGGGCTTCATATACTTTAAATATATCTAATACCTATTCAAGGACTAAAAAATATTTGTTAATTATTCACAACAAAATGATTTAAAAGGTTTTCATGAACCATAACTCGCCTAAGAGACTATGACGGTTTTACCCTTTGATATGAAATAATTTTGATCCAACGTCTTCATATGCTCTAAATACATCTAATACCATTCAAAGACTCAAAAATATTTTGTAATTATTCAAAACAAAATGATTTGAAAGGTCTTCATACACCACAAATCGCCTAACAGACTATGATGGTTTTACCCTTTAATTTGAATTGAGTTTGATCCAAGGGCTTCATATGATTAAATATGTCCAATACCTATTCAAGGACTAAAAAATATTTGGTAATTATTCACAATAAAGGAATCTGAAAGGTGTTCATGCACCAAACATCGCCTAAGATACTATGACGGTTTTACAACTTTATTTGAATTAAGTTTGATCAAAGGGCTTCATATGCTTTAAATATATCTAATACTTATTCAAGGACACAAAAATATTTTGTAATTATTCACAACAAAATGATTTGAAAGGTGTTCATACACCACCAATCGCCTAAGAGACTATGACGGTTTTACCATTTGATTTGAAATAAGTTTGATCAAGGGGCTTAATATGATTGAAATATACCTAATACGAATTAAAGGAGTCAAAAATATTTGGTAATTAAGCACGGAAAAGGATTTGAAAGGTGTTTATACACTAAAAATCGCCTAAGAGACTATACCGGTTTTATCCTCTGATTGAATTAAGTTTGATCCAAGGGATTCATATGCTTTAAATATATCTAATACCTATTCAAGGACTCAAAAATATTTGGTAATTATTCACAACAAAATGATTTGAAAGGTTTTTATACACATCAAATCGCTTAAGAGACTATGATGCTTTTAGCCTTTAATTTGAATTGAGTTTGATCTAAGGGCTTCATATGCTTAAATATATCTAATACCTATTCAATGACTCAAAAATATTTGGTAATTATTCAGAACTAAAGAATCTGAAAGGTTTTCAAGCACCAAACATCGCCTAAGAGACTATGACGGTTTTACCCTTTGATTAGAATTGAGTTTGATCCAAGGGCTTCATATGCTTTAAATATATCGAATACATATTCAAGGACTAAAAATATTTGGTAATTATTTACAACAAATTGATTTAAAGGTTTTCATACACCACAAATCGCCTAAGAGACTATGAGGGGTTTACCCTTTGATATGACTAAGTTTGATCCAATGGCTTCATATGATTTAAATATATCTAATACCTATTCAAGGAGTCAAAATATTAAGCACAAAAATGATTTGAAAGGTGTTCATACACCAAAAATCCCCTAAGAGACTACGACAGTTTTACCCTTTGATTTGAATTGTGTTTGATCCAAGGACTTCATATGCTTTCAAAAGATCTAATACCTATTCAAGGACTCAAAAACATTAGGTAATCATTCCCAACAAAATGATTTGAAAGGTGTTCATTCACCACAAATCGCCTAGGAGACTATGACCTTTTTACACTTTGATTTAAATTGAGTTTTATCCAAGGGCTTCATATGCTTTTAATATAACAAATACCTACTCAAAGACTCAAAAATATTCGGTAATTATTCACAACAAAATGAATTGAAAGGTTTTCATACACCACAAATCGCCTAAGAGGCTATGACGGTTTTACCCTTTGATATGAAATAAGTTTGATCCAAGCGCTTTATATGATCAAAATATATCTAATACCTATCCAAGGAGTCAAAAATATATGGTAATTAAGCACCAAAAATAATTTGAAAGGTGTTCATTCACCACAAATCGCCTAAGAGACTCCGATGGTTTTACCCTTTAATTTGAATTGAGTTAAATCCAAGGGCTTCTTATGCTTAAATATATCTAAAACCTATTCACGGACTCAAAAATATTTGGTAATTATTCACAACAAACAGATTCGAAAGATGTTCATACACCACAAATAGCCTAAAAGACTCTGACAGCTTTACCCTTTGATTTGAAATAAGTTTGCTCAAGGGGCTTAATATGATTGAAATATACCTAATACCAATTCAAGGAGTCAAAAATATTTGGTAATTATTCACATCAAAATGATTTGAAAGGTGTTAATACACCACAAATCGCCTAAGACACTATGACGGTTTTACCGTTTGTTTTGAAATAAGTTTGATCCAAGGGCTTCATATGATTGCAATATACCTAATATCAATTCAAGGAATCAAAAATATTTGGTAATTACAAAATGATTCAAAAGGTGTTCATACACCAAAAATCGCCTAACACACTATGACGGTTTTACCCTTTGATTTGAAATAAGTTTGATCATGGGGCTTAATATGATTGAAATATACCTCATACCAATTCAAGGAGTCAAAAATATTTGGAAATTAAGCACATAAAAGGATTTGAAAGGTGTTTATAGACCAAAAATCGCCAAAGAGACTATACCGGTTTTATCCTTTGATTGAATTAAGTTTGATCCAAGGCATTCATATGCTTTAAATATATCTAATACCTATTCAAGGACTCAAAAATATTTGGTAAGTATTCACAACAAAATGATTTGAAAAGATTTTTATACACCACAAATCGCCTAAGAGACTATGACTGTTTGACCCTTTGATATGAGATATGTTTGATCCAAGGGCTTCATATGATTGAAATATATCTAATGCCTATTCAAGGAGTCAAAAATGTTGGTAATTAAGCACAAAAAATGACTTGAAAGGTGTTCATTCACCATAAATCGCCTAAGAGACTATGATTGTTTTACCCTTTAATTTGAATTGAGTTTGATCCAAGGGCTTCATATGCTTAATAATATCTAAAACCTATTCACGGACTCAAAAATATTTGGTAATTATTCACAACAAAATGATTCGAAAAATGTTCATACACCACAAATCGCCTAAGAGACTCTGACGGATTTACCCTTTGATTTGAAATAAGTTTGATCCAAGGGCTTCATATGATTGAAATATAACTAATACCAATTCAAGGAGTCAAAAATATTTTGTAATTAAGAACAAAAAATGATTTGAAAGGTGTTCATACACAAAAAATCGCCTAAGAGACTACGACAGTTTTACCCTTTGATTTGAATTGAGTTTGATCCAAGGGCTTCATATGCTTTAAATATATCTAATACTTATTCAAGGACTCAAAAATATTTGGTAATTATTCACAACAAAATGATTTGAAAGGTTTTCATACACCATAAATCGCCTAAGAGACTATGACGGTTTTACCCTTTGTTTTGAATGGAGTTTGATCCAAGGGCTTCATATGCTTAAATATATCTTAAACCTATTCACAGACTAAAAAATATTTGGTAATTATTCACAACAAAATGATTCGAAAAATGTTAATACACCACAAATCGCATAAGAGACTCTGACGGATTTACCCTTTGATTTGAAATAAGTTTGATCCAAGGGATTCATATAATTTAAATATACCTAATACCAATTCATTGAGTCAAAAATATTTTGTAATTAAGAACAAAAGATGATTTGAAAGGTCTTCATACACAAAAAATCGTTGAGACTATGACAGTTTTACCCTTTGATTTGAATTGAGTTTGATCCAAGGGCTTCATATGCTTTTAATATATCTAATACCTATTCGATGACTCGAAAATATTAGTAATTAATCACAACAAAATGATTTGAAAGGTTTTTATACCCCAAAAATCGCTTAAGAGCCTATGACAGTTTTTCCATTTGATATGAAATAAGTATGTTCCAAGCGCTTCATATGAATGAAATATATCTAATACCTATTCAAGGTCTCAACAATATATGGTAATTAAGCACAAAGAATGATTTGAATGGTGTTCATTCACCACAAATCGGCTAAGAGACTATGACGGTTTTGCCCTTTGATTTTTATTGAGTTTGATCCAAGGGCTTCATATGCTTTAAATATATCTAAAACCTATTCAAGGACTCAAAATTATTTGCTAATTATTCATAACAAAATGTTTTGAATGGTTTTCATACACCATAAATTGCCTAAAAGACTATGAAAGTTTTACCCTTTGATATGAAATAAGTTTGATCCAACGGCTTCATATGCTCTATATATATCTAATACTTATTCAAAGACTCAAAAATATTTGGTAATTATTCACAACAAAATGAATTGAAAGGTGTTCATACACCACAAATCGCCTAAGAGACTATGACAGTTTTACCCTTTGATTTGAATTGAGTTTGATCCAAGGGATTCATATGCTTTAAATATATCTAATACTTATTCAAGGACTAAAAATATTTCTTAATTATTCACAACCAAATGATTTGAAAGGTTTTCATATACCACAAATCGCCTAAGAGACCATTAGGGTTTTACCCATTGATATGAAATAAGTTTGATCCAATGGCTTCCTATGATTTAAATACATATAATACCTATTCAAGGAGTCAAAAATATTTGGTAATTAAGCACAAAAAATGCTTTTGAAAGGTGGTCATACCCCACAAATCCCATAAGAGAATATGACGGTTTTACAATTTGATTTGACTTGAATTTGATCCAAGGACTTCATATACTTTAAAAATATCTAATAACTATTCAAGGACTCAAAAATATTTGGTAATTATTCCCAACAAAATGATTTGAAAGGTTTTCATTCACCACAAATCGCCTAAGAGACTATGGCGGTTTTACCCTTTCACTTGAACTGAGTTTTATCCGAGGGCTTCATATGCTTTAAATATATCTAATACTTATTCAAGGACTCAAAAATATTTGGTAATTATTCACGACAAAATGATTTGAAAGGTTTTCATACACCATAAATCGCCTAAGAGACTATGACGGTTTTACCCTTTGATTTGAATTGATTTTGATCCAAGGGCTTCATATGCTTAAATATATCTTAAACCTATTCACAGACTCAAAAATATTTGGTAATTATTCACAACAAAATGATTAGAAAAATGTTCATACACCACAAATCGCCTAAGAGACTCTGACGGATTTACCCTTTGATTTGAAATAAGTTTGATCCAAGGGCTTCATTTGATTGAAATATACCTAATACAAATTCAAGGAGTCAAAAATATTTTTTAATTCAGAACAAAAAATTATTTGAAAGGTGTTCATACACTAAAAATCCCCGAAGAGACTATGACAATTTTACCCTTTGATTTGAATTGAGTTTAATCCAAGGGCTTCATATGCTTTTAATATATGTAATACCTATTCAATGACTCGAAAATATTTGGTAATTAATCACAACCAAATGATTTGAAAGGTTTTCATACACCACAAATCGCATAAGAGCCTATGACGGTTTTACCCTTTGATATGAAATAAGTTTGATTCAACAGCTTCATATGATTGAAATATATCTAATACCTATTCAAGGAGTCAAAAAAATATGGTAATTAAGCACAAAGAATGATTTGAAAGGTGTTCATTCACCACAAATCGGCTAAGAGACTATGATGGTTTTACCCTTTGATTTTTATTGAGTTTGATCCAAGGGCTTCATATGCTTTAAATATATCTAATACCTATTCAAGGACTCAAAAATATTTACTAATTATTCACAACAAAATGATTTGAAAGGTTTTCATACACCATAAATTGCCTAAAAGACTATGATAGTTTTACCCTTTGATATGAAATAAGTTTGATCCAACGGCTTCATATGGTCTAAATATATCTAATACTTATTCAAAGACTCAAAAATATTTGGTAATTATTCACAACAAAATGAATTGAAAGGTGTTTATACACCACAAATCGCCTAAGAGACTATGACGGTTTTACGCTTCGATATGAAATAAGTTTGATCCAAGGGCTATATATGAACGAAATATATCTAATACCTATCCAAGGAGTCAAAAATATATGGTAATTAAACACAAAAAATGATTTGAAAGGTGTTCATTCACCACAAATCGCCTAAGAGACTATGACGGTTTTACCCATTGATTTGAATTGAGTTTGATCCAAGGGCTTCATATGCTTTAAATATATCTAATACTTATTCAAGGACTAAAAATATTTGGTAATAATTCACAACAAAATGATTTGAAAAGTTTTCATATACCACAAATCGCCTACGAGACTATGAGGGTTTTACCCATTGTTATGAAATAAGTTTGATCCAATGGCTTCATATGATTTAAATACATCTAATACCTATTCAAGGAGTCAAAAATATTTGGTAATTTAGCACAAAAAATGATTTGAAAGGTGTTCATACCCCACAAATCCCATAAGAGAATATGAGGGTTTTACCCTTTGATTTGTATTGAGTTTGACCCAAGGACTTCATATGCTTTAAAAAGATCTAATAACTATTCAAGGACTCAAAAATATTTTGTAATTATTCCCAACAAAATGATTTGAAAGGTTTTCATTCACCACAAATCGCCTAAGACACTATGATGGTTTTACCCTTTAACTTGAACTGAGTTTTATCCGAGGGCTTCATATGCTTTAAATATATCTAATACTTATTCAATGACTAAAAAATATTTGGTAATTATTCACAACAAAATGATTTGAAAGGTTTTCATACACCATAAATCGACTAAGAGACTATGACGGATTTATCGTTTGATATGAAATAAGTTTGATCCAAGGGCTTCATATGCTTTAAATATATCTTATACCTATTCAAGGACTCAAAGATATTTGGTAATTATTCACAACAAAAGGATTTGAAAAGTGTTCATTCACCACAATTCGCCTAAGAGACTATGATGGTTTTACCCTTTGATTTGAATTGTGTTTGATCCAAGGGCTTCATATGCTTTAAATATATCGAATACCAATTCAAGAACTAAAAATATTTAGTAATTATTCACAACAAAATGATTTGAAAGGTTTTCATACACCACAAATCGCCTAAGAGACTATGAGGGTTTTACCCTTTGATATGAAATAAGTTTGATCGAATGGCTTCATATGATTAGAATATATCTAATAACTATTTAAGGAGTCAAAAAATATTTTGTAATTAAGCACAAAAAATGCTTTGAAAGGTGTTCATACACCACAAATCCCCTAAGAGACTATGACGGTTTTACCCTTTGATTTGAATTGTGTTTGATCCAAGGACTTCATATGCTTTAAAAAGATCTAATACCTATTCAAGGACTCAAAATATTTGGTAATTATTCCCAACAAAATGATTTGAAAGGTGTTCATTCACCACAAATCGCCTAAGAGACATGATGGTTTTTCCCTTTGATTGAATTGAGTTTTATCCAAGGGCTTCATATGCTTTAAATATATCTAATACCTATTCAAGGACTCAAAAATATTTGTTAATTATTCACAACAAAATGATTTAAAAGGTTTTCATGAACCATAAATCGCCTAAGAGACTATGACGGTTTTACCCTTTGATATGAAATAATTTTGATCCAACGTCTTCATATGCTCTAAATATATCTAATACCATTCAAAGACTCAAAAATATTGTGTAATTATTCCAAACAAAATGATTTGAAAGGTCTTCATACACCACAAATCGCCTAAGAGACTATGATGGTTTTACCCTTTAATTTGAATTGAGTTTGATCCAAGGGCTTCATATGATTAAATATGTCCAATACCTATTCAAGGACTAAAAAATATTTGGTACTTATTCACAACAAAATGATTCAAAAGGTGTTCATACACCACAAATCGCCTAAGCGACTATGAGGGTTTTACCCTTCGATTTGAAAGAAGTTTGATCCAAGGGCTTCATATGATTGAAATATACCTAATACCAATACAAGGAGTCAAAAATATGTTGTAATTAAGCACAAAAAATGATTTGAAAGGTGTTCATACACCAAAAATTTCCTAAGAGACTATGACGGTTTTACCCTTTGATTTGAATTGAGTTTGATCCAAGAGCTTCATATGTTTTTACGAGATCTAATACCTATTAAAGGACTCAAAAATATTTTATAATTATTCCCAACAAAATGATTTGAAAGGTGTTTATTCACTACAAATCGCCTAAGAGACTATCACGGTTTTACCCTTTGATTTGAATTGAGTTTGATCCAAGGGCTTCATATGTTTAAAATATCTAATACCTATTCGGTGACTCAACGCCTAAGAGATAAGTTGATTTTACCCTTTGATTTGAAATAAGTTTGATCCAAGGGCTTCATATGATTGAAATATATCTAATACCTATTCAAGGAGTCAAAAAATTTGGTAATTATTCACAAAAAATGATTTGAAAGGTGTTCATACACCACAAATCGCCTAAGAGACTATGACGGTTTTACCCTTTGATTTGAATTGAGTTTGATCCAAGGGCTTCATATGCTTTAAATATATCTAATACCTATTCAAGGACTCAAAATATTTGGTAATTATTCACAACAAAATGATTTGAAAGGTGTTCATACACCACAAATCGCCTAAGAGACTATGACGGTTTTACCCTTTGATTTGAATTGAGTTTGATCCAAGGGCTTCATATGCTTTAAATATATCTAATACCTATTCAAGGACTCAAAAATATTTGGTAATTATTCACAACAAAATGATTTGAAAGGTGTTCATACACCACAAATCGCCTAAGAGACTATGACGGTTTTACCCTTTGATTTGAATTGAGTTTGATCCAAGGGCTTCATATGCTTTAAATATATCTAATACCTATTCAAGGACTCAAAAATATTTGGTAATTATTCACAACAAAATGATTTGAAAGGTTTTCATACACCACAAATCGCCTAAGAGACTATGACGGTTTTACCCTTTGATTTGAAATAAGTTTGATCCAAGGCTTCATATGATTTAAATATATCTAATACCTATTCAAGGAGTCAAAAATATTTGGTAATTAAGCACAAAAAATGATTTGAAAGGTGTTCATACACCACAAATCGCCTAAGAGACTATGACGGTTTTACCCTTTGATTTGAATTGAGTTTGATCCAAGGGCTTCATATGCTTTAAATATATCTAATACCTATTCAAGGACTCAAAAATATTTGGTAATTATTCACAACAAAATGATTTGAAAGGTGTTCATACACCACAAATCGCCTAAGAGACTATGACGGTTTTACCCTTTGATTTGAAATAAGTTTGATCCAAGGGCTTCATATGATTTAAATATATCTAATACCTATTCAAGGACTCAAAAATATTTGGTAATTATTCACAAAAATGATTTGAAAGGTGTTCATACACCACAAATCGCCTAAGAGACTATGACGGTTTTACCCTTTGATTTGAATTGAGTTTGATCCAAGGGCTTCATATGCTTTAAATATATCTAATACCTATTCAAGGACTCAAAAATATTTGGTAATTATTCACAACAAAATGATTTGAAAGGTGTTCATACACCACAAATCGCCTAAGAGACTATGACGGTTTTACCCTTTGATTTGAATTGAGTTTGATCCAAGGGCTTCATATGCTTTAAATATATCTAATACCTATTCAAGGACTCAAAAATATTTGGTAATTATTCACAACAAAATGATTTGAAAGGTGTTCATACACCACAAATCGCCTAAGAGACTATGACGGTTTTACCCTTTGATTTGAATTGAGTTTGATCCAAGGGCTTCATATGCTTTAAATATATCTAATACCTATTCAAGGACTCAAAAATATTTGGTAATTATTCACAACAAAATGATTTGAAAGGTGTTCATACACCACAAATCGCCTAAGAGACTATGACGGTTTTACCCTTTGATTTGAATTGAGTTTGATCCAAGGGCTTCATATGATTAAATATATCTAATACCTATTCAAGGACTCAAAAATATTTGGTAATTATTCACAACAAAATGATTTGAAAGGTGTTCATACACCACAAATCGCCTAAGAGACTATGACGGTTTTACCCTTTGATTTGAATTAAGTTTGATCCAAGGGCTTCATATGATTAAATATATCTAATACCTATTCAAGGACTCAAAAATATTTGGTAATTACACAAAATGATTTGAAAGGTGTTCATACACCACAAATCGCCTAAGAGACTATGACGGTTTTACCCTTTGATTTGAAATGAGTTTGATCCAAGGGTCATATGCTTTAAATATATCTAATACCTATTCAAGGACAAAAATATTTGGTAATTATTCACAACAAAATGATTTGAAAGGTGTTCATACACCACAAATCGCCTAAGAGACTATGACGGTTTTACCCTTTGATTTGAAATAAGTTTGATCCAAGGCTTCATATGATTTAAATATATCTAATACCTATTCAAGAGTCAAAAATATTTGGTAATTACACAAAAAATGATTTGAAAGGTGTTCATACACCACAAATCGCCTAAGAGACTATGACGGTTTTACCCTTTGATTTGAATTGAGTTTGATCCAAGGGCTTCATATGCTTAAATATATCTAATACCTATTCAAGGACTAAAAATATTTGGTAATTATTCACAACAAAATGATTTGAAAGGTGTTCATACACCACAAATCGCCTAAGAGACTATGACGGTTTTACCCTTTGATTTGAAATAAGTTTGATCCAAGGGCTTCATATGATTTAAATATATCTAATACCTATTCAAGGAGTCAAAAATATTTGGTAATTATTCACAAAAATGATTTGAAAGGTGTTCATACACCACAAATCGCCTAAGAGACTATGACGGTTTTACCCTTTGATTGAATTGAGTTTGATCCAAGGGCTTCATATGCTTTAAATATATCTAATACCTATTCAAGGACTCAAAAATATTTGGTAATTATTCACAACAAATGATTTGAAAGGTGTTCATACACCACAAATCGCCTAAGAGACTATGACGGTTTTACCCTTTGATTTGAAATGAGTTTGATCCAAGGGCTTCATATGCTTTAAATATATCTAATACCTATTCAAGGAGTCAAAAATATTTGGTAATTATTCACAACAAAATGATTTGAAAGGTGTTCATACACCACAAATCGCCTAAGAGACTATGACGGTTTTACCCTTTGATTTGAATTGAGTTTGATCCAAGGGCTTCATATGCTTTAAATATATCTAATACCTATTCAAGGACTCAAAAATATTTGGTAATTATTCACAACAAAATGATTTGAAAGGTGTTCATACACCACAAATCGCCTAAGAGACTATGACGGTTTTACCCTTTGATTTGAAATAAGTTTGATCCAAGGGCTTCATATGATTTAAATATATCTAATACCTATTCAAGGAGTCAAAAATATTTGGTAATTATTCACAAAAAATGATTTGAAAGGTGTTCATACACCACAAATCGCCTAAGAGACTATGACGGTTTTACCCTTTGATTTGAATTGAGTTTGATCCAAGGGCTTCATATGCTTTAAATATATCTAATACCTATTCAAGGACTCAAAAATATTTGGTAATTATTCACAACAAAATGATTTGAAAGGTGTTCATACACCACAAATCGCCTAAGAGACTATGACGGTTTTACCCTTTGATTTGAAATGAGTTTGATCCAAGGGCTTCATATGCTTTAAATATATCTAATACCTATTCAAGGACTCAAAAATATTTGGTAATTAATTCACAAAAATGATTTGAAAGGTGTTCATACACCACAAATCGCCTAAGAGACTATGACGGTTTTACCCTTTGATTTGAATTGAGTTTGATCCAAGGGCTTCATATGCTTTAAATATATCTAATACCTATTCAAGGACTCAAAAATATTTGGTAATTATTCACAACAAAATGATTTGAAAGGTGTTCATACACCACAAATCGCCTAAGAGACTATGACGGTTTTACCCTTTGATTTGAAATAAGTTTGATCCAAGGGCTTCATATGCTTGAAATATATCTAATACCTATTCAAGGACTCAAAAATATTTGGTAATTATTCACAAAATGATTTGAAAGGTGTTCATACACCACAAATCGCCTAAGAGACTATGACGGTTTTACCCTTGATTTGAATTGAGTTTGATCCAAGGGCTTCATATGATTGAAATATATCTAATACCTATTCAAGGACTCAAAATATTTGGTAATTATTCACAAAAATGATTTGAAAGGTGTTCACACCACAAATCGCCTAAGAGACT
This sequence comes from Patellifolia procumbens, assembly GCA_947645195.1. Classification (NCBI taxonomy): domain Eukaryota; kingdom Viridiplantae; phylum Streptophyta; class Magnoliopsida; order Caryophyllales; family Amaranthaceae; genus Patellifolia; species Patellifolia procumbens. Next base: position 116,212 of record CANSGD010001314.1, read on the forward strand.
ATGACGGTTTTACCCTTTGATTTGAATTGAGTTTGATCCAAGCTTCATATGCTTTAAATATATCTAATACCTATTCAAGGACTCAAAAATATTTGGTAATTATTCACAACAAAATGATTTGAAAGGTGTTCATACACCACAAATCGCCTAAGAGACTATGACGGTTTTACCTTTGATTTGAATTGAGTTTGATCCAAGGGCTTCATATGCTTTAAATATATCTAATACCTATTCAAGGACTCAAAAATATTTGGTAATTATTCACAAAAATGATTTGAAAGGTGTTCATACACCACAAATCGCCTAAGAGACTATGACGGTTTTACCCTTTGATTTGAAATAAGTTTGATCCAAGGGCTTCATATGATTGAAATATATCTAATACCATTCAAGGAGTCAAAAATATTTGGTAATTAAGCACAAAAAATGATTTGAAAGGTGTTCATACACCACAAATCGCCTAAGAGACTATGACGGTTTTACCCTTGATTTGAATTGAGTTTGATCCAAGGGCTTCATATGCTTTTAATAGATCTAATACCTGATTGAAAGGACTCACAAATCGCCTAAGAGACTATGACGATTTTACCCTTTGATATGAAATAAGTTTGATCCAAGGGCTTCATATGATTTAAATATATCTAATACCTATTCAAGGAGTCAAAAAATTTGGTAATTATTCACAAAAATGATTTGAAAGGTGTTCATACACCACAAATCGCCTAAGAGACTATGACGGTTTTACCCTTTGATTTGAATTGAGTTTGATCCAAGGGCTTCATATGCTTTAAATATATCTAATACCTATTCAAGGACTCAAAATATTTGGTAATTATTCACAACAAAATGATTTGAAAGGTGTTCATACACCACAAATCGCCTAAGAGACTATGACGGTTTTACCCTTTGATTTGAAATGAGTTTGATCCAAGGGCTTCATATGATTTAAATATATCTAATATTCAAGGACTCAAAAATATTTGGTAATTATTCACAAAAAATGATTTGAAAGGTGTTCATACACCACAAATCGCCTAAGAGACTATGACGGTTTTACCCTTTGATTTGAATTGAGTTTGATCCAAGGGCTTCATATGCTTTAAAATATCTAATACCTATTCAAGGACTCAAAAATATTTGGTAATT